>RZGM01000131.1:0-75061 GCA_027886205.1 Fusarium piperis | reverse complement strand
AACTACTAATCCGCCCCTCACCGGCTTATCTATGGGAGAGCGGACGGGATCCCGAGTTCTCCGGTGGGTATGGTCGTATGTGAAGGTTTACCTTATCCAAGCGGCTTATATCTCCCGGCCAGCCTTAGCCGATGTGATTTTCTGGGGTCGCCAAGACTGCTCCTCAAGACCCCTGCCCGCCAAAAAACACTTGCCCATGAAACGTTGCGCCAGAGAACTGATTACCGCTGCCTGTATTGTTGTTCTGAGTCCCTCCTGAGGTGCTGAAATGGTTGAAAGGGGCTCCATTGGTCGGAGCGTAATTGCCAGGCACGCCATGGCCTCGAGACTGGTGCCCAGAGCCCCAAGATGGATAGCCATAAGAGGGGTTGCTTCCAGAAGTCTGGCCCCCGTAGGCCTGGAGACCAGCAGTGTAGTCTCTAGAGGGATAGTCGCTAACAGACGAGCCAGGCAGCTCACTCCGCGGTTCCACTGCCGCTGATAGTGTCGGTTGGGCCAATTGTGCGGGGATGGACGGCCTGGTTTGCAGTTCCCATCTCGTCAGCTCGCCGAGCAGCCTTTTGAAGCCATTATCCTCGACGGAGCCGAACTTGACCATGTCTCGGTGGTCGGCGTGGATGGTTGCAGAGTTGTACCCTTCTAATGTTGCCGATTCCTTCGATACCACCACTTTGCCAATGCGCAGGGGCAACTCTTCGTAGAAACACATGATCTCAAGAGATCTGCCGCTTTCTCGCAAATCCCGTATCATGGACCAAAAGTCTACTTGAATAGACTCGAGAAGCTGGTTATCTCTCTGCAAGAGGTCCAACAGGGTGACACTGGTGGACTTGATGAGGCCGAGAGCAGAGGCTGGCATCTTTGCCCAGTCCGCCATCCATGATCCCCTGTGAGGAGTTCCCATGAAGACGATGCCTTTGGTATGTTCAAAGATACCACGTAGATGGTGGTCCGGGTTGTTTCGTGAGCGGAGGATGGCGGCTTTGCAGACAAGTCCTCCAAGGCTGTGGACAACGAAGATGAGTGGACGAGACGACGCGCCGCTCCATGCTCTGTCTGTCGTCAAGTCGTTCAACAAATTTGCGGCATGGTCGATGAGTCGATTTGCTGATGCTGGGCCAGATTTGGCGACGACATATGCGTCGTACCCGTACGTAAGTATACGGGCTCTTGTGAGTTTGGATGGTAGAAGGGTTTTTGGCCAAGGTTCATCATGGCCGTGGGCTCTCCATGTCTTTTCCCGATTTCCACTTAAACCATGAATGAAGCAAATGTCGACAGTTGCGTCGGGACAATCCCTCAGCACTTTGACTCCATCTGGGAACGACTCTGAAAGTGATGGTGGGTCGTCCCGGGTAAGGCTTTGGCACTGGAGCTGGTCAGCGACCAGGGGGTTTGGGTTCTTTCGCAGACTCTTGGGGCTGAAGATGTCACTAAATTTCCCCATGATTTAAATCGCGTTGATTGGGGGCCAAAGGGAGATTGGGAGTGAGCAACAAGATGGTGGTGTTTTGGGCTAGGAAGAACCCTTATGAACGACAAAACTTGACGAAGGAACCGAGGCTCGGGAGCATATATGCTTAAAGACGCCTAGGTAGTCGTCATGGCCCGAGGAGACTACTGTGTCAAATAAGACCAAGACGAAGAGTTCGTAACCAGGCTCCATTCCCCAGTGCATTGCCGCGTTGGCAAACAGGGCTGAGCGCTTATTCGAGTATTGCATGGGCGGCAAGGCAGCTTCGCACAGCCACCCTCTAAAGTGCAGACATGACTCCCAATAAGGGGTGCCAGAAGACAGACTAAGAAGATCCCTGAAAACGGCTGGGTCAGATGGCTTTGAAAGGGAGGGCGCTTGTTGGGTGATGGATGGTGCCGCTAAGAAGACCAAGAGCGGGAGCGGGAGGACGAGGAAACGGACTGGACCGTTGGATGTAGCTTAATGCTTAAAACGACGAGTTAATTTTAAACAATCGAAGATTCAATCTTATAGAGAAACAAGATAGTAGCAAAGATAGTAACAAGGCTCCCATTCCCATTATTCTCCCTTCTTCCACCAGACTCGTAATTGCCGCCGATCCTGGGTTACGAGGGTGTGGGTGGTCAGCCCCCAAACCTCCCTGTTCAGCCCAACACCAAAGCCACAGCTGAAAAAGAAAAGATACATTTAGATCCCAGCAGCTGACTCGCTTCTCAAAAGTACCGGCCGCTTCTCCCAGGGTCATGATTTGCTTATTTCAACCTTCAGCCTCGGAGCCCATTTATAATCCGAGGCCCAGGATGAAGTGCACATTCGTTTCCTGCTTGAGCTGGCAGGCAGGCTTTGGCCTCGGACGTGTGTTGCCACGTTTTTTTTTGGTTGCTTAACGAGTGTCTATCCTCGACTCAAAGAAACCCTCTTGCTCCCCTGTGAGGACCGTTTTTATCTTCTCCAACTGGCGACATCCCAGCAGCCAACGGCAACTCGCCAGCCCTCTCGACAACACCAAGTTCAGCTCCCAAGAACCACCACCAACTGCACGGTCAAATGGAATACCACGCTTGGGCTTCCAGGGACTCGCCCTCCCATATGCACGGCGACGTTTCTCATTTCAATACATATGGGGGATACCAGTACAACAACACGGGCAGCGGCAATCAATTCCCTGGGGCCAGTTTCAACGGCCCCGTTTATTTCGGCGACAATGCAAATCCCCGACAAGACCAGACCAGAAGGAGTAGAGAAAACGCATTGCTAAAGCGTCTCCATGTCTCACCTTATCAAGACCGAAAAGAACGAAATCCAGATCGAGTCCCAGAAACTTGCGACTGGTTCATCTCCCATCGTCTCTTTCGAGAATGGAGGGAGAGTCAAACTTCAAGAATCCTATGGGTTTCTGCAGACCCCGGTTGTGGAAAGTCTGTTCTGGCAAAATACCTTGTCGACCAAGTTCTTCCGACTACGCAGTCAAGAACAGTATGCTACTTTTTCTTCAAAGACGACTTTGAGGATCAGAAGAGCGTGGTCAGCGCCCTCAGCTGCATCCTACGCCAACTCTTTCTTGAGAAGCGCAGTCTGCTTTCCGATAATGTTCTAGATCAATTCGACACGAATGGCGAATTGTTCACTAGTTCATTTAGTGAGCTCTGGAAGATCCTTCTCAAGGTTGCAGAGGACGAACGAGCAGGCGAGATCGTCTGTCTCCTAGATGCCATTGACGAATGCGAGGACTTGGGGAGGACCCAGCTCACTCAGGCTCTAGTCAAACTCTACGGTACCAGAAGGAACTTTAACCTGAAGTTTCTCATCACCAGCCGACCTTATGGCTCGATTCGTCGTGGCTTTCAACCGCTGGAGCTTCCGGAGCTGCCTATGATCCACTTGAGTGGTGAAAGCGAGGACGAGATGTTGAAGATTTCCCACGAGATTGACATCTTCATTGAGGCCAGAATACGAGACGTCGGAGCACGGCTCAGATTAACAGAGAGAGAACAGCGTCAATTATTGGGTGGCCTTAAGCGGGTTCCCAACAGGACGTATCTATGGGTACATCTGACGCTGGACCTGGTTGAGAACGAGGTCGACCTGAACAAAACTGGTCTAGACCAAATCACTTCGCAGATTCCCGAATCAGTCGAAGCAGCTTACAACAGGATTCTCACAAAGAGCCGGGATCCCGAAACGGCAAAGAAGTTGCTTCACATTGTTGTGGCAGCAGCACGACCTCTCACCCTCGAGGAGATGACGCTGGCCTTGACTATCCAACCGAACCACAAGTCCTATAGCGATATCAACCTCGAGCCTGAAAAGCGCTTCCGCGAGAAGATCCGAGACATCTGTGGTCTTTTCGTAACTGTCATAGACTCGAGGATCTACCTGCTTCATCAAACCGCCAAAGAGTTCCTGGTTCGCAATCAGGCTGTGGGTGGCAATTATGCTGACCTCCCATGGAAACACTCCCTTCTTCCCGAAGAATCACACCGCCTCCTCGCAGAGATTTGTACTAGACACCTCCTTTTCGCAGGCCTTGAGTGGCCTCTCGTCGACAAGGAAGGCAACTTCCCCTCCTTTCTCTTCCTGGATTACTCTGCGAAGCACTGGGCTTCCCATGTTCGCGAGCTGTCAATAGAGATGCAAGAACGCATGACGCCCCGGATATTGAGGCTTTGTACCGTAAAGACGGGCCGTGGCTCTTTCTGGTTTGGAAGGTACTGGAGTGGTACGCACTCAGAACCTGCTCGCGGGTTCACTAGTCTCATGATCGCCTCCTACTTTGGCCTGGAGAGGGCTGTCAAGTGCTTACTCGAGACGGGAGACGAGGACCTAAACACCCGAGATTATACACACCAACGGACAGCCCTCTCCTGGGCTGCAGGGAACGGCTTTGGTGGCGTTGTCAAGCTACTGATCAAGGACCCCTGGCTCGACTTTAAGCATTACAAACGTATGTTCAAGACGAGAACAAAGATCGACCTTCAGGATGTATTCGGGAGGACCCCGTTAACATACGCTATTTGGAGCGGCAACGCAGTGGTGGTCAGGCTGCTACTCAAGGCAGGGGCGCGCAAGAGGTTGGAGGATAAGATCGGGGGGACGCCCTTGTCGTATGCATTTTGCTCTGGACGCAAGGATATTGCCGACCTGGTACTCAAAGGGAGGAAACAGGACGACCTCAATGAGGACATCAAGGCGCTGCTCTTCTCGGCCGTGAGAATGGGCGACGCAGACGCCGTTGCGCGACTTCTCGAGACGGATAAAGTCAACGCCAGCGCAAACGACAATTTCGGCAACACGCCACTCGACTTTGCCGTCGAGGGTGGTATCGACGCCATAGTCAAGCTGCTCCTCGACACAGGCAACGTCGAGGTTGGCGCAGATATCCTCCCCTTGGCGGCCCGGAAGGGCAAGTCGTCCATCGTCCAGATGCTCCTCGAGTCAGGCAAGGTTGACGTCAACGTCAAAGACTCACGGCTCGATCAAGCGCCACTGTTGCTGGCCGCCAGATCGGGCTTCACCTACATGGTTCAGCAGCTCCTGGACACGGGCAAGGCCGATGTTGACACCAAGGACAGCTGGGGTAGGACACCACTATTATGGGCCGCAGCAAACGGCCACGGGGATATCGTCGAGAAACTCCTCAAGACGGCCAAGGCCGACGTGAACGCAACGGATAGGGCGGGTCGGACACCGTTGGCCGTGGCATGCGAGGTTGGTCACAGCGGCATCGTCAAGCAGCTCCTCGCCATCGGCAATGTCTTCCTCGATACCAAGGATCACGAGCACAGAACGCCATTGTGGTGGGCCGCCCACGAGGGCTACGAAGAGGTCGTCTGGCTGCTTGTGGCCACAGGAAAGGTCGACCTCGGTATCAAGGATAGGAACGGCATGACACTGAGAGGGATGACGAACAGCCCCTGGATCAGCAACTACATAGGTTCTTAGAGCTCATGAAGTCTACGATGACAACTTTCTAGGCTCGACAGGCCAAGACCAACTCGATACGGAATCGTCTCGAAACCACGACGGAGTAATCTTGTTTCCCACTCCACGATTTACCCCAGCATGGCCTCGCGTGTATCGAACTGTGTCAACATCTGAACATGCAGCACTTTTTCAGGGATTCACATCGGATACATGCCATGCTCATGAAAGACGGGGTGCGGCACCACCGGGACGCAGAATTCTGCCATGCTGCTCATGGTGTGTGAAGCAATCAACCTGATCCAGCCGGGAGAGACACGTCAGTAGCGCAGTTGTAAGCGCTTCACCTCGCAGTCAAATCATCAAAAGGTCTCTCGGAATGGCGTCCTTTACATCCGCAAGCAAGTCTTCGGCTCGCAGATACCGACTTCCAGTCGGCGGCAAGGCTGACACGAGGATGACGGATCAATGGTTTATGCCCTCAGAGTTTCTTCATGTGGTAGCAAACAAGATTAGCCCTCATGCAAAGCTTGGCCCACAGCCTTCACATTTCTTGTTCGTGCAAAAGCTTGGGGGCTGGGAACTCTTGAGAGCAGATCACCTTCCCGAGCGGGCAGGTCAAGTGATTGGAGGAGAAAAGCTGGGGTGCAGATCCAGGGGGTCATGGTACGGCCCGAGCATCCCAGATCCTTGACTGCCGGTCGGTCTTGTGAGGGCATTGACGAGAGGGACAAGTCTGCACAATTCCCCGATGAGCCGATCAATCATGACATGCGGGATGCTGCTCCCCCCTCGGAGCTCAGTTACCTGCGAAGGGCGGGAGACAGGTCAAGTCCGGGATCCGTGGCAGGGCGTTTCATGTAAGTGAGATGCGTACATGTGGTTTGTGACCTTGGGAGCAAGGGAATGGTGGTTTGGGTCACAAAAGAGCGTGCCCACGGTAGTATCGGATGGTCGTCTAGATCGGTGTAGCTTCCGCACAATAAGGTAGAACAGGGCTCGACTGAGCGGGCCTCCTGGTCTTTAGTTGGGGGTGTTAATGGATCTAAAGACGCTGATCGGACAAAGAGGAGGAGACGTTTCTGAAGAGGTGCTGGCTCTTGGACGAAGCTCTCCTTTATACGGCCAACGCCTACAAACCCGCACAACGCCTCGATCCTACAGTAGGCATGTTGGTTCTCGCCCAGGTACCCGCAGAGCAATCGATCCTTCCCGTCTTGAACAGCCCACGGCGAAATAGGCAGTTCGAGACACGGTTCCTGGATAATTGCGTGCAGGACAGGGGTATCGATGCTGGCAGGAATGTGATAGGGTGGGCCATCACAGTTTATTGCAACCTTCTCCCCTTCATCTCGTGGCCCGAAAGCCGCTCCAGTCATTTTAGCTTTCTACAGGTATTCCCTCAGCAAAGACAGATGACCATACGACTTTCTCTCTCGGGATTTAGGAACCAGCCGGCCTGGGCAGGGCCAGGGCAAGAGGGTCGAGATCTCGGTCTCGTGGAACCGTCCAGCCGCCCAGCTACCGTCTTGTTCGGGCCGTCAAGTCCATCATGCTCGACATTAACTGGGGTGGACCTATATTGGATGGAGAGATGGCCGCTTTTCGGGCCTCTCCTCTCTGCATGTGTGCTTGCCACGTTTCTCCCTTGCCTCCATACCGCCTCTTTCCCAATCTCCTGAGAGGGGTGTTTGCCGAACCCGAGGCATGAACGGATAGTCATTCGTCCGAACGTCTTGAATTCACGAGCCTCGAGGAGGGGAGACAGAGTTCCGTATTCGGTTCCTGGCAGGTCAAGCAAGCCAGCAGACATGTCCGTACAAGCCGTACGCACCCTCTACGTGTAGCCTCGAGGCCCCAATGTCGGCCAACCTCATCTCACAGCCCTCCCCTCCATCTCGGTCGATTGCCGCCCATCGCCTATCCTTCGGCGAACGGGTAATCAGTCAACGAGCACAACCCAACCCCATGTTCTTCCGGATCGTCCTCTTTCTCATGCGGTCATTAGACTCCTCGCATGATCCCACGAATGATGGAACCCTTTCATTTGCCCCACGAAGCATTCCCGTTTCTCCGCAGCTCTCTCCGCATTTGTGACCGTTCATGGCCGCCCACTCTGGAAGTAACATGGCGATTGCTGCTCCGGATGCCCTGCCTGAACTATCGGCAGTACTTAACTCGGATCGCCAGCCTTACGTCGCCGTTGGGGGCCCTTTTTTCACCCTCGTGAGCTCATGCAAGACACCTTTTTATGCTTGGATGAACGAAAATCCTTTTAAGTTTTCATAACCTTAGCATTGCGTCTTTGCTGCAACAATGTCGCCCTCAAACTCCAAACTCGCCGCTGGCGGTGCGTTTCACACGTGTAAGTCGGCCTCCAGAACCATAACCTCGGTACCCTCTCAGACCACATCGTCTAACAAAACTCGCAACAGTCCAAGGGGTCATACCCAAGAAGCAGCCCGCTCCTTCGAGTAGCACAAGGCCCAGGGTCGCTGGTGCCAGACGAATAACCACTCCCCATGCCTGCACCGAGTGCAAGAGACGCAAAATCCGCTGCGATGGCAAGCTGCCATGTGGTCAATGCATCACCAGCCGAGCTCCTAAGAGCTGCTCATACGACAAGCACCGACAGCGACTGATTCCGTCCAGGAAGTGAGTTGATCCTCATCAGTCACTTGCAGCACCTCTTTCTGACCTGTTCTCAGAGCCCTCGACACCCTGTCTCAGTCCCTGGAGGAGTGCCGCTCAGTCCTTCGACGGCTCTATCCAAATCACGAGGTGTCTACTCTCCTGCCATTGACCACGCAGGAGCTTATCGAGCTCTTGGCCCGACCGCAAAGCAGAGGCGACGCTGCTCTGCCGTCACCGCCCCTCGAAACCGCCTTTCTGAAGCAAGAGACGCCGCCCATGCAGCCTGAGCCAATCCTACCACTGCCATCGTCTCTAGAGGCCGATCTTGACACACTGATTGGAGAGCTCGAGTTCGAGATACCATCCGAGCAATTCGAAGGAGAAGGAATGGCCAGCCTCCTCGCCCAACAATCATGGTGGGATTTCAATGCGAAGCAATGGGACTCGGTGCAAGCCCCATCCTTCGGCGAGGGTCAGGTGTACGGTGCTGGGGTTGCTGGACCCTCGATTCCAACTCAGAACTCGGTATTCAAGGACGAGCACAGCATCTACAACTCTCTTGGCTTGAGGTAGCTGCCAGATCCTGATCCTGGCAGCCGCCAGTTCCATCTTCGCCATATGGACGTTCTGCTTGAGCTTGAGTTACCATGACCCCTGGGATGCAGGCCAGACCCCTCAGTTCGACAGGTTCAACTTACTAGATTTGAACAAGTAATAACATTCAATTGCGATTTCCTTTCTCGATAGGTAGCTCGCACGCTTTCCTCATCGTGAGCCTTCCAGTTGATTCTGCCCGTCATTGTCACTGATGGAGGAGTGTTCCGAGAGTTCGCTCCTTCCTCCATTAGCTACGCCTTCCTCCCAACGAACCAGCAGCATTACTCATCCAGCGACTCTAGGTCCCCCTAGAGAATGAGTGACCGTCACCTCGATAGATCATCTTCGTTGTTCCACCCAACATCTTCACAATCCTTTGCCACCGCTTACGGAACAAGAGCGCGCTGCCTCCTTGGCGGCTCGGACGACATGGAACATAATCTCACCTGCAACAACCTCATGTGCAGGCAAGAACTCAGAGAGAGTGCTCTCGTAACAGCATGCAGGTTCGCTTTCAGAGTCCACGACCTACACGATGCCTTACTAACGCTGCTCGCAGTCACATCTTCTGCATGGAGTGCGCTGAGCGACTGGGCGCCGTCGGACAAGAAACCGAACACCGCAACATATGCCCTGCTTGTCACACACAGCTCAACAACCCCGACGAGGCCGTCATTGCAAACCTCAGTCCGAGCGAAGAGTACAAGACCACCGTCTTGAGCGGCCTGAGTCCCAACATCGTCATGGAGTGTGCCAGGCGAGCCCTCAGCTTCTGGGCCTACCAAACTGCCCAAGACATGTACTACCAACGGCAACTCTACAGGACACTTGCAGACAAGTACTCCGATCTCAACATTCGTCTTGAGAAGAATATGAACGATTCAAGCTCGGAAATTGAGGAGCTCCAACGCAAGTTGACGGGTTAGTCCCTATGGTAGATGCTCCAACCCCCAACAACTAACAAAGAATAGGCATGGCGGCGGAGCAGGACGCCTTGCGACGCGAGAACGAAGAGATCTCTCAGTCATGCGGAGAAAAGAGTCGCCATCTCCTTCAGTTACAAGAACTCTACGACAAAGTCAAGAGAAAGGCCGAGCTCAGTCAAATCCAGAAGGCGGCCTCGGATGCCGTCGCCTCGACTCTCGAGACACCCCAACTCAACCAAGGCATTGGAGGACATTCCCCTACCCAGAGAGTACCCGAAAGTGATAATACTCCTGCGTTTGGCCAACGTCGAGCCAACGGCTCGGGTATGAACACTGGTATGCCTCGAAGCTACCCAAACGTCACGAGGGAGAGCACTCTTTGGCCGCCAGCTGGGGGCGCATTTCGCTGTAAGTGCTATCGAGTCTTCCATCGCCACTTGACTTCCTCTAACACAGTGAAGCTGGGTCCACGGCAACACCATTTGGAGGCTTCCGTCATCGAGGAATGGGAGGAGGGCCATCGGGGAATACAACACCAGCACCTGGCTTTGTACCTATAAGGCCATCCACAGCAACTGATACTGCGCCCCCTCGCAATTATTTCCCGGGAATCGGTATAACTTCTGGTATTAGAGGCAGTCAACCGGACAACACGCCAGGGCAGGGAATTCATGGAAGGCATTTCTGAGCTGCTATTTCTTTTGGGGGAGAAAAGATGACGGTCATATGGAAGAAATTATTTCTTTGTCTTCGAGTAGTGGTCGCGGCCAGGCCTGAGAGTCGAACCAAACAAAGGAGAGCTGCCAGGCACAACATGGACATTATCATGGGAGATATGGCGAGTGTTCTACTATCGGGCTTTATTACCTATTGGGGAGGAATAATGTTCGAGGGTTATATTCACACAAGGTACGAGAACAATATTAGATATCCCGGAAATTTTTGGCCTTTGTGACATTCACTACCAGGGTAGGGAGGGCCCTATTACCTCTACGTCTATAAAAGCATCTTCTCTTCTTTGAGGCTATTTGCCTTTCCTTTTGTTACATATCAATTCAAACTTATTCTATGGCCCCCTCTTTGCAAGCAACTAACATGAATGCCAAATACACTGAGCGCTCAAGGCGCCAAAGCCAGCGCGTGCCTGAGGCTAAACATCCACCCCATACGCTGTTTGCTCAGCCCGGATTGCAGCAGGAAATCATATGCATGGTGGTACCTAGAGAGACTCCCAGGTGCATCGAGACGGAGCAACATGAAAAGCTATACAAGCTCAAGCGCCACCAGAAGACCCCAGGAAGTGACCTGCGAAGGGCTTTCATGGCAAACGAACCCAACAGGGAGTCCCTTGAGCGCCTTCTCGAGTCAAGCCTGTTTGCGGGACCTAGAAAGCAAAGCAGCAAACAAGGCCAGTCCGAAACACCTAGGGGAAAGCCGCAGCCTAGAGAGCGAGGTTTGCTGCCAACCCCAACTTTAGCATCACAACGCACCCCTCAAGGGATGCAGCGTACCGGTCCTCCGGCATCAAGCCGAGGCCCATCCTTTGCGCAAAGGGTCCTAAATGCCCTGTCGGAGGAGCTTAGCGAAAGATCCCAGGCTTCTTTCGTCCCAACTTGCAGTGCAGGACATGATGAAGTCTCGTACTGGAACAAGCACCATCTTCAACAGCACGCCGGGCTGGGGAACCAAATCCATCGTCACTCGGAATGTAATAAGGCGCAACGGGAGGCACTCTTTCCACCGCCTCCTGAAATGCCTTCCACGACGTTGACTTCTCTGACCTCTTTCGAGGAAGACGAGGAGGTTCAGCGACCCGAGACTCGCATCCCCATCGGCTGCAGAGCTTGCGAGAGACTCAGAAAACGGCGAGAGGCGCATGAAGCCTATGAAAGGGAGCTCGCAGGGAGGGCACAAACCCGTGGCAATGTGCATACCCCATACAGAAACCTCGGGAGATCGGCCAAGGCGTCGATGGAGGGACTATGGTGCATTTTGCGAGACCGCAGCAGGTGGTACCGCGGGTTGGGTTCCATGCTGCAGGGAATTCACGGAGAAGCACAGCCTCTCCTCATGGGCAAATTTCAGAATGGCAATCAGTCCGGTATGGTGGTGAGAAGCAAAGACCAGGAGGGGCAACGTCCAAGATGACGAGACAAAGAAGAGGCGGGTGTGCTTTTTAGATGCACTTTGTTTACGAAGAGGCGTTTAGAGATTGAGGGTGACGACGGGTTTGCTCTTGGTTTGTACTTGCTTTATGAAGGGATACTTACAGGCGGGAAGACAACAGGATGAGAGAATGATAACGAATAACGAATTATGGTAGAGCAAAATGTCACAATACAATAACAACCAACAGCATGTTGGATGACAAACCTAAGATAGTCTACGATGTCATGAAAAAAAAAATGAAAAAGAGGTCTCAATGTGCATGAGGCTGTCACGGGCAGTGTGATTGTTGGGCATCAGTCATCCATCAGTCGTTGCGATGATCACGGACTAGATTCGTATTTGAAAGTCGTGTGGTGCTAAGAATAGACGGGAAAGATGCAAGATGCGTGTAAGCCACGTGACCGACGCGATTTTTGGCATCTGGAGCTTATCGTCAGCCAAGACCAAGGGGCCGCGTATGCACTATTGGACGCCACTCTCAATGGAATGGATTGCTAAAGTCAAGAGAAAGGGGACAAATCATTGTTTTTTTTCTCTTCATCTGCTGCTTTCCCCCTTGGCTTATCTATCGTCTTATCGTGACAACAGAGGCCTGTCTCCATTTCCCATCCGCGTGCGACAATCTATTCGACACCAATCGTTCCCCCCATCTCGTGTCGTTGCTCAATCCCTGTCACTTCATCATCCTTGCTAATCCTCTTCTGGCCTGTGACTGAGACCACAGGGCCCTCTTCCCTCTCCCCGTTTCTTGGACCGGGAAGTCCTTCTGCTTCTTCTCTTTCGTTTTCAGCTTCAGACTCGATCCCCCTTCCTCTCGCTTTTCAAAATCCGCTCTCGCGCATCTCGCATGATGCTCTACACTCGCTTCAACTACTAAACACCTAATAATATCTGTCTGGTCTCTCGTTTGACCAGCACCTAATTAATCTTGTCTCCTCCCCTTGTGGAACTGACTTCCCACTCGCTCCAAACCTCAAACCTCAAAGGTATCGATCCCCAGTTTCGGCCTCGTCGACTCGAACTCCTTGGATCCACTCGTCGTCGTAACACCACGAAGCGTTCGCCCAAAGATCGAAACAGGCCCTGTCCAACGTCCTTTGCGAACCTCGAGTCGACTCTCATCCGCTTTCGCGTTAGCAACGCCCCCTAATCAAACCTTGAGACACCTTGTTATCGCTGTCGCTGTCGCAATCGCTCTAAGCTCTTTCAGCGTTGACCCTCATGGGTAAATCATGTTGGTATTCCGACCTCTGCTCCTGGCTTCTAACTGACAGCATTGCGTCGCGCAGCGCAATATGGCGTCGTCCTCGACGCCGGTTCCTCGGGAACTCGTGTATATATCTACAAATGGAAGAACCACGCCTCCGCCGTGAAGAGCGCCTCGGCCACCCAGCTCAAGACCCTCCCCAAGATCAAGCTCAAGGAAAGCAAGAAGATTCACCCCGGCGTCTCGACCTTTGCCGACAAGCCCTCCGAAATTGGTGTCAACCATCTCGCCGAACTGATCAAGATCGCCCTCGCCGAAGTCCCCGCCAATAAGGTCTCCGAGACGCCCATCTACCTCATGGCCACAGCTGGCATGCGATTGCTACCGAAGCAGAAGCAAACTGCCCTTCTCCAGTCCATGTGCACATACCTGCAAGCGAGCACCAAGTTCATCCTCCTCGACTGCAATGCCCATATTCAGGTCATCTCCGGTGAAACCGAGGGTCTGTACGGCTGGATCGCGGCCAACTACCTTCTCGGAGGCTTCGATCATCCTGAAGAGCACAATCATGGCAAGAACCACCATACGTATGGTTTCCTCGACATGGGTGGCGCGTCCGCCCAGATCGCCTTTGCGCCGAACGCGACCGAATCCGAAAAGCACTCCAACGACCTGAAGCTTGTACGCATGCGGACGCTCGATGGTTCTCCTGCCGAGTACAAGGTCTTTACGGCGACCTGGCTCGGCTTTGGAGCGAACGAGGCACGCAACCGTTATGTCGAGAGCTTGTGGGATCAGTATGGAGGAAAGACGATCCAAGAAGTTCCTGATCCGTGTATGCCTGTTGGTCTAACAACTACCTTGAGAGGTGATTATGTCGAGGGTAAGGTCAACGAGCCAGTACTGGTTGGCACAGGAAAATTCGACGAATGCCTGAGCGTGACATACCCTCTTCTCGGCAAGGACAAGCCATGCCCGGATCAGCCCTGCTTGGTTAACGGCCAGCACGTACCGGGCATTGACTTTGATATCAACCACTTTGTTGGAGTTTCTGAGTACTGGCACACAACGCACGGCGTGTTTGGTGGAAAGCACACGGCGTATGATCTCGCATCATACCAGTCCATTGTCCACGACTTTTGTACCAGCGATTGGTCAGATATCGAGAGCGAGCTGGAGAAGCGCAAGAAGTCGCCGGAGAAGAAGGCCGAGGAAGCTCGCGCCGCATGCTTCAAGGCGTCCTGGCTCATCAACATGCTGTACGACGGCATCGGTATTCCTCGAGTCGGTTTGGAAGACGGACACGGAAACAGCACTGCCAAGGAGACCGACAAGATGGAGGATCCCTTCAAGCCGGTGGACAAGATTGACGGCATCGAACTCAGCTGGACACTGGGAAAGATGGTCCTGTACGCTGCGGGCCAAGTCCCTCCTCAGGGCACGGCGTTGCCTGTTGGCTTCGGCACGAATGTGGAAAAGGGGACGCCTGATGATTTCGAGCACGCCGGTTCTGTTCCGATTGGCGCCCATGCCGGCGACAATCACGACGATGATCTGGATGACATCTTGAAGAAGCCAGGATCCTCCACTACCGGGATTATTGCCTTCGTGTTTGTTCTACTCTTGGTAGCCTATCTTCTCCGCAAACCTGAGCGGAGAAGAAAGATCTTCAGCATGATGCACCGTCGCCGGCGTTCTGGAAGGCCTGGTCGCTCTCTGGCCAGCAAGCTTTTCGGAAGAAACTCGTTGGGATCATATGAGAGGGTCATGGAGGAGGGTGATCTTTCCGACTTTGAGCTTGGCGATGTTGACTCAGACGAAAACGACCACTCCGATAGCAGCAGCAACGGGTCTCGAAAAGGACGGACGTCTGGCCTGGCAACCCCCAGGATTGGTCTGGGACGGCCGGAAGATCTCCTGCGACCTCCCTTGGCAATGGACCGTGCTGGACTTGTGGTGCGAACTGAGAGCCGGGAAAGACTATCGCCATCCTTGTTGAGCGCTGGGCGAAAGAGTCGGAATGTTAGCCCAACGCGGAGCAAGAGCCCATTCATGACTCCGTTACAGGAGGACTGAATGATTTCGATACCATCAAAAAATGGCCGAGGTGAGCGTTGGGCAAAACTGCATAATGTCGGTAGGACTTTGGGATCAACTTTGCGGCGTTTGGGGAAACTGCTGGCACAGGCACGAATCAATATGGCGTTTTGAGGGAAATCGCATTCTAAAAACTCGTCTTGAGGGCGTTGCGGAATCTATCAATCCTTGGTCTGAAGGACGAGTGGCAAAGAGATGGACCTCGCTTGGATATTGGGCAGTCAACTTTTCAGACATTTGGTCAAGGGCTTACGGGAGGCGTGGGTAGCACTTTCAGTACATGTTTACCGACAGTAATTCGGTCGAGTGCAAATATATATCAATTAAGAACAAACATCGCTTAAAACACGGCGCCTTGTCGTTGCAACGGATTCCCGTTGTCTGCATATCCGATGATATCCATATAATGACCATCCCAATATCCATCTCTTTTATCAAGGCCAATATACAATACTCAAGTCCTTTCAAGCATGACCCAGCATGCCAAGTAAAAAGGTGTTGGACAGGTCAATTTGATTGCTTCTCAAGGAAACTGGGATCCGCGCGAACTCTTGACTCAAATTTGCGCCACCAGTCCTCAAAAGCCTTCAATGGCACAACCTCGACGCCGCCAGGGCCTGCTGTCCCGCTGAAGCTCGATAGGAAGTTGAAGGCATTCTGGATAATGCGTTGCGCCAGCACGGCGGTACCGGGTTGGCTCCCTGACGAGTTGCCACCGTTGGCCTTGTTGGCGGCGAGCTCCTGTAGACGCTGACCGACCGACTCCTCGGGCTCAACGGACACTCCGACCATGAGGCCGCTCGCGTCGCCGCCTCCGCTGACCTTGAACATGGCGCTCTCCTTACCCGGGCCAATGCCACCGAGGAAGCGGAAGTTGGGGGTCCCGCCGGACTGGGCTGCGGCGGCAACGTCCTGGGCGGTGGCGAGGTAGATGGCGGCGGCGGTGTTGGGCGGGAGAGAGACGCCCGGGAGCATAAAGATGACAATGTGTGAGAAGGACTTTGAGGTGGGGAGGGAGTAGAGGAACGAGGTTGGTGAGGGGGCCGAGGCTGGCTCGGTGATCAAGGGCTGTCCCGCGGGGACGATGCCGAAGAGAGGGCCCGACATGTTGAGTGTTTATTAGGTGTATGAATTGAGAAGGAGAGGCGTTCAATTGAGCAGATTTCGATGGGTGCGTGGGCTGGTGTAGTCTTGTATCTTGGGGGGGGCTATGTATGGTGTTGAGTTTCTAAGTTTCTTTGCCCTTCTATGGCTGGGTGGTGTGAGACGATTGGTGCGCGTCTTCCAGGGCTCTCCAGAAGGAAGTGGAACTGTTTGGTGACCTCATATCGGATTCTCCCCATAAAGGTCTAGGGTAGGCTTGTTTGAGGGGATTGTCTTGGACAACTTGGGCTCTGGAGGTGTGTAACGACCAATACGGAGTAATTCACTCGTTTTTACTGTTTCTTACAGTTCCCATAGTTGAAAATATAACCCATCCATCTTCTGCCTATGGCGTCGTTGGTATTCACCTTGCCAGATCGAGATTCACCGAAGACGTGGATCCTGGTCAAGGTCACGAGAACCCGCTCATTGATAGGATGAATACTCATCGACTTCCTGATTCAGCCTCACCGCGTAAGACAACTCGCTGGCGTATGAACCGGGCGACGAATCTCGATATTGTCATTCGTATTCCTAATCTCATTGGAGACCCGTTCCATGAGAGCAACCGTCACCTCGCCGGACTTCATCTATAAAAGAGTATTGCAAAAAGGGCGCAGGATCCTCCTCACCTCTTCATCACTTCATCAACTCTCCTCTGCATATCAACCACTGCAAGTACACCGAAGCCACTCACGATTTCAAAAGAAAGAGAAAGACTCTCTTCACCACATATATAATTCAGCTTATAGCCCTTCGAATGGTCAGCCCAAGTTTTGGAGACCTCGCACCAAAATGTCCAAAACCAGCATCGACTTGATCGACGATGTCGACATGTAAGTCTTCCAGCTTTGGCCCAGGAGAGTAACTTACATCGCAAGGTTCCCGTATGCCGATACGGACCCTGATGCGTTCACCAAGATGAACGCTGGTCTCTACACTCTCGTATGGGAAGATGCCCAGGGCACTTATCCCATCGGCTATATCCTCGACCGCGTCTTCCAGGAGCTCCTCAAGGTGCCTGAGGATGTCCGGGGCAAGATGGAGCATGATACAGAGAAGCGGACCGTTGCGCTCTTCAAGGAGCCCACAGAACAGGAGCGCACTCGCCGTGTTGCGGCTCTGGGTGACTACTGGCGCCAGAACAAGACATTTCCCTTGCTCCGTGGCTGGCGCAACGAACTATGGCCCGTCTACGGCCGCAAGGGTGAGCTTCTGTTCAGCATGGAGCGTGCGGCGATGGGTCTGATCGGCACAATGCGATATGGCGTACACATGATTGCCTACGTTCGGGATGAGAGTGCACCGCATGGTCTTCGGCTCTGGGTGCCCACACGTGCACGCAACAAGTCGACATTCCCTAGTATGCTCGATAACACGGTTGCGGGCGGCCTCATGACGGGCGAGGATCCCTTCGAGTGTGTCATCCGGGAAGCCGACGAAGAGGCCAGCCTCCCTGACGAGACTGTCCGCAAGGGCGCCAAGTTTGTCGGCAACGTCACATACATCTACATCACGGACGCAGGGCAGGTCGGCGAGGGCGGCTTTATTTATCCCGAATGCCAATGGGTCTATCACCTCGAGCTCCCCAGCGACGTGGTGCCCCAGCCCAAGGACGGCGAGGCCGAGAGGTTCGACCTGTGCGACGTCGACCAGGTCAAGGAGGACCTTGCCAAGGGGCGCTTCAAGCCAAACTGCGCTCTCGTCACGCTCGACTTTTTCATCCGCCACGGTATCCTCACCCAGGAGAACGAGCCCGGGATTGAACACATCAAACGGAGGGTGCGCCGTGACATCCCTTTCCCAGGTCCACACCAGAGCAACTGGCGCCCGGCCTGAGTCCTGGTAGCTGCGCAAGGCGCAGGGGTGGGCACCACCTTTGAAGAAGCTTGTTGGGGGGTTCGGTTCGTTTTTGGGTATCATCACGACATGATCTAGAGCTATTGGAATGCAGATGCCTCGGGCGGCGGTGTAGAGCTAAAGCCTAGGTAGATGGACGGACAGACAAGAGTATTCGGCCAGACTATTTCTTGACAAGCAGATACACGTTGTCGACGCGAAGGGGCGTCAGCTTCTTGACGGGACCCTGAAGTGACATGAGGAGACCGCCGAACGAGACATAGGCATTGCTGTGTAGCGGAAACTGCGGTTAGCGCAACTGGTTCTCGACAGTTCAAAGGCATGTGTGTGTTTGAGACCAACTCACATGGTGTTTCCGTCATATGTCTCCTCAAACTTGTAGATCTTGCCATGGCAGACATAGTCGTAGAGGTCCGCAATCGTCGCTGGCGCATCACCAGCCTTGCCCACGTCCCTCCAGCCCTTCTCCTCCTCCTTGCTTCCATCCAGGGACAGCGTCGTCGACAGAACCACGTGCAGAGCATCCGAAACGGCGCAAGGGAAGAGCTCAATGTTGATGTCGAGCGTCATGACCGTCTGCGAATCGCTCGACGTGCACGAGATGCGAGCGACGCGATCGTACTTGGACTGGTCATAGTCGGTCACCGTGAAGGATTCCTCAAAGAGGGTGGCGTCGCCGCTGGCCATTGTGGGCAGGTCGAGGATGGATGGATCTCAAGAATGAGGAGAGTAACGAGAGTTTAGTTCCGAGAGGGCAATCAAAGAGGTTGGCTTTGTCTTTGTCGTCGGCGCAGGGAAGAGAAAAGGTTTGGAGTGGCCCAAAAAAGTTGGTGGGGCTAGGCGCATAAAATCGAGAACTGACGTCGGATCGGATATGGAAGTTACCTACCAAGCGGGGCGCGCACACAAACACTTTGAAGCTGTTGAAAGCTCACGGTTCCACATAAGCCTTGTCGTTTCTCTTTTCCCTATCAAAGCCAATATTTTGTGGCTGAAAAGAGACTGATTGAGCAAAAAGCCATGTCCTTTCGAAAGCGAAACGTCGTGATAGGGTCTTCAGGACCAACATCACCTGCTGCCCGACAAGAGAAGTCTCTTGCACCAGGAACAAGACCATCTCCGCTAGATGGACGCCTCACTACGTCAACCGGCACGCAGTCTCTGGATCAACTCCTGGCTGGCCATGCCGGGATGCCAATGGGAACGTCTCTGCTCATCGAAGAGACCGGGACCACCGATTTCGGCGGCGTGCTGTTGCGATACTATGCTGCAGAAGGACTTGTACAGGGGCATCACGTCCACCTGCTGGGCTTTGGCGACGCCTGGCGGAGGGAGCTTCCGGGGCTCGGAAGTCTGGATGGTTCCAAGAGTAGTGGGAAATCTACGTCGTCCTCGGATGACAGGATGAAGATTGCCTGGCGTTATGAGACACTTGGGCAGCGCAACGTGCCGGCCAGAGGCATGTTCTCCTTTATCCTGTCCCTCCTTTTTTTCCGACATTCCTCTAACGGACTGACTCAGATCCACAAGTGACCCAAGGGCCCGGTCAAACTGCGAGCATCTTCTGCCACGGATTCAACCTGACCAAGCGGCTTGAGAGCAGCGCCATCAAAGGCCAGCTCTTCGCGACGCCAGTCGATGGTCCTCTAGTTTCACCAACGCAAACTCCCTTCCACAAGTTCATTACGGATGTAACCTCCAAAATCAAGAACTCACCTCCTTCAACCATCCACAGGATCGTCGTTCCCAGCCTGCTCTCACCCACGCTCTACAACTCCGCCGCCAGCCAGCCCCGCGAGATCCTCAAATTCCTGCACGCGCTGCGAGCTCTCCTCCGACAGTTCCCAACCCAAGTCACGGCGATCGTGACCATTCCTGTCACGCTCTTCCCGCGGTCAACTGGACTTACGCGGTGGATGGAGCTGTTGTCTGACGGAGTCCTCGAGCTCATTCCTCTGCAGCACCAAGCCCCAATTACCCGGGAGCCAGGAAGCGAGGATAAAGGCCAGGGTCTCTTGCGTGCCCATAGTCTCCCTGTGTTCCATGAGAAGGGCGGCGGCTTGGAGGGTACATGGAACAGGGAGAACCTCTCATTCAAACTCAGCGGCTCAAGTGGGCTGGTCATTACGCCCTTCAGTCTTCCCCCGATCGGAGACGAGGAAGAGACTCCCAAACCGTCCAAGCAAAACGAACCGAAGAAGGAGAGTCTCGACTTTTGAGGTCAAAGCATCATCTTTGTTGAAGCAACCCTTGGCCGAGAGCTCGCTAAACGTGGAGCTCACTGGAGAGGCTGGAGCTTCCCGCCTTATCTTATCACAAATGCCCCCCAGCTCCACAGGCCTAAAAAATTCTTCCCCTTCAAAAGAGCTCCGAGCTGCAACTCTGTTTCCTTCTTCTTTCTCCTGATCAACATCTCTACTTCAACAGGTATGTATACACAATTTTTTCTTTGCTGCACGCGAACCATGGACACAATGATTATACACTTATATCTGTCAATCCCCTGATTTTCTGTGACGACACACTATAAAATTACGAAGACGACTTATGATGTTGTCCTTTTCACACTTGCGCTTTTCTATCATCGCATTCCGAGCGTCCGCTAACCCGCGATGCCTCATAGGTACCATGGCTATGCCTTCAGACCCAGCTCCGGTTCGGATCTCCAAGATCGCAGGGCGCTACCTCATCTTCGACTCGGACGCTGCTGCCCTTCTCCGTCGCAACGAGAACGTCAATGGGACGTTGGCCGGAACGGCGCCTCAGCAGCCAACCCAGAACATCTTTCTCGGCCTCCCTGTTGAGCTCCGGCCAGAAGAGGCTGAGTCGCTGGTGCAGAAAAAGGTGGCCTTTCTCGTAGATGACGTAGCTGCCCATCAGGCTGCGCTGCGCAGCCCCAACCCTGAGACGAAGAGGCTATACCTCGACTCGCTCAAGACAAGAAAGCAAACTGCTCAGCAGGTTTTTGCGGAAAAGAATGCCAAGAGAGCCATCGAAGTGGCAGAAAAGCATGGAAGGCCCCGCCCGACCGCCTCTCGAACTACCCCTAGCAATGCAGATGACGATGCTCTCTTCTCAAGTGACCAGCCTGAATCCAACCCGCGTCAGACGGATGCTGCAATCAAGTCCCTGGGTGTCACGCCGACCTCCAGCGGGCCGTTGATCTCCCCAGAGGCAGAAAGGACATTTATTGCCAAGAAGCCGACTACAGGTCCGCTGTGTGGCTTCCTCTTGACCTCTGGTTACTACATGACCCCCGGTCTACGGTTCGGTGCCAAATACAGTGTCTACCCGGGTGACCCTCTGAGATTTCATGCACACTTCATGGCGAATCAGTATGGATGGGAAGAGGAGATTCCTGTCCTGGATATCGTAGCAGGAGGCCGCCTTGCCACGGCGGTCAAGAAGGCTTTCCTCGTAGGAAGCAAGCAACCAGGGGACGAAGATCTGCCAGACGGCAGGATGCGAACCTTTAGTATTGAATGGGCAGCGATGTAAACCTAGTTAATTTAAATGCTATCAACAATGCATCAAGAGAAGTGACCGCGAAACAAATATGATCTTTCCCTAATTCTCGAGGGACTATGCCACCAACTCCGCTGAACATGTAAACGAATCAGAGTTGTAAAGAAAACTTATGGTAATTGTTCCCTTCCTATAGTATAGTGCACACTACTCAATGTCCAATACCAATCCTACCGTGATGGAGCGGGATGGTGACCAACCAAGCTCAGGGCACAAATACTCGGCTGAAACTGATCACCTCCCGACGACAACAGACACACTTGTCAAAATTGTTCATAGCTAGGGAGACTCGGCAGTCGTCGCAGAGGCTCAGACATCGACAGGGCCAGACAATGATTGTTCGTGGTGAGCTCTGGCACACGACACACTGAGGTCCGTCGCTCCCAAAGCCAGAACCGCCCTCTTCCCACGATGTCGATGCAAATGGCTCGGCAGAACCGGGTTGTCGCCGGGAGAGCAAGAGCTGCTCCAGCAGCCTTTCTTCTTCGTCTGGACCGAGTTTGGTGTGGCGGCCTGATGGTATGGTAGTGGCTCCAGGGTGCAACAAGCTAGCTCCGGGTGTCGTGAGAATACGCGTTCGCTGTAGCTGCTCCATTCGGCGATACTTGGATCGTGTCATGATGCCGTCAGTCTGAAGATGGGCTGAGAGCGTCCTTGCCTCCTCTCGCTCTTCTGCGTTTGTCGGATGAAGAAGGCGTGCAAGATCGGAAATCTGCATAGGACTGTCGACAAAGGGGGTGCTTTCTCGAGTGACCCGAGGTGACCGTTGGGTAGGGGTCCTCTGGCCATCATCATCCGACTCCCGTTGCTGATAATCATCGACTCCCTCGGCCGTCGTCGATAATGAGATAACACTCGTAGTGTCGAAATCGTCGTCATCCGAGTGTGGTTCAAAATCACCGCTTGTGTCGGTCGATCCCCACCAACCACCCTTCAGCCAGTATTTGTACAAATCTGTGTCTAGGCTTTCCTCGTCTTGGCCGCTTGTACGCCTAAACTCGGCTTCCACATCTGTCGCCTCGTTTCTAGGGATGCGACCGTCATTATAGGCCGAAGCTCCTTTGTTTCGTGTTTGGCTGCGGTGCGAGCTTTTCGTCTGAGCCTTGATGCTTTTGGGATGGTGAGCAAGCCGAAGAAGCCAACCAGGCTGGTATCGAATGCGAAGGGTCGCAAGGCACCACAGGGCAGACTTTGCCCCTATTCTTGCAATGAGCTTGTTTATACTGAGTAGGAACTCAAGAGCCATAAGCCAGCGAGAACTTCTTTCAGCTGCTCCAATACCGACTCGAAGACTTCGTTCACCTCGGCTCTTTGGCACCTTCTGCGCGGCACGTTCTCTGGCATACCCATTTGACGCAATCACTGGTCCTGCTTTCACTGGGATCAATCCGATGGCACCAATTTGGTCATACCGAGAATCTGGCAGGCCACTGGCGATGAGCTTTCTCTGCAACTCTTCTGCCTCCTTGAAGCGCTCCTCTTCCAGCCAAGTGTGTCGCTTTAGACTTACTCCTCGATCTTCGTTGAGGTAGACAGCTTCACTAGCCATTGTGATTGCTCCAAAGCCAGTGCGAAGAAGCGCCGTGTAAAAGTCCATTTCTCGAGTGATGCGAATTTCTGACAGAGAAACGTTGGCTTGCATGTTCCCGTGGGCATGGCTGAGGCGCTGGCGAAAGGTCATGGAAGCCATATCAGGGCTTGACGGGGGGGACAATGCTGAGAGCAGCAAGGCTAACGAATAGATGAGTAGGCACATGACGATGCCTATAAGGACGAGGACATGTGGGACGAAGCCAACGATGCAGACCGTCGGGAATCTGAGCAGGCCCTGGGAGGATGTGTCATCAAGGTCAAAGGATATGGCACTCCATACAATGCTTCCCATGAAACATAGGCCCCAAAACCCTGTGCTGACAAGGCGATATCTCGCTTGTAAGTTGAAGATGCCCAGCACATGGCTCGTGATGTGAGTCATGGATGACAAGAAGGCAACCAGGAGTACCTCTGGGGGAGTATTGACACGCTTCATAATCATCGATCGGCTCAAAGCTATTGCACTTCCGAGAGCAGAGGAAGGAGCATCAGCGGGGCGAGCTTTAGAAAACAACCCCCAGCCAAGCTGATTGCTAATAGCAGCGTCGGCTTCGGCGAAAGCAAGAGACTGTTCGAAGAGTGTCATACCGGTCTCGGGAGCAACTGGGCGACCTTGTACGGCACATGAGACAGTCTCGAGGAATTGGCTCAGACAGAATGTACCAAAGAGGGGCCAGAGTAACGACAAAGAACCAGAGAGGTCGCGGGCAGAGCCGGATTCGTCCGAGGGTATCATTCGTACGGCGATACATGCTTCTTCGTCAGATGTTGAGAATAACAGAGTCGAGCTCAGAGAATTAAGAAACGAGTTGGCATGCGAGAACATGAGGTCGGAGCTCTTGCTTGCATTCCCCCAACGCAACTCGGAGAAGTTGGAAGATGTCTGGCACTGGATGGACTGGAGCAACTGGCGAGCCTGGTAAACGAGCAGGACGACTGGTATAAATCGTAACAGGAGCCTTGTCGGCCATCGGAGCCGTAAACGTCGTCGTGTGGCAGCAAAGATGTGTGTTCGATTAAGAATGACGGCCATGGCGATGCAGCAAAGTGCCCATTTGCTTGTAGCGTAGCCAAAGACACTGCCCAGGCCGCGAGCGCCATCAACAGATAGACGCGCGGTGGGAGCGATAGCCTCCGCCTCTGCCCCGAGGGCTTCTGAGGCTCCTGCAGCAGCTACGAGAGGTTCCACGAGAGGTTCCATTATATCTTGAATAGTCGAATCGGCGTCAGCCAGTATGGCGCTCGCATCGGCAACCGCTGGCACGTATCGTAGAGTGTCCTTGGCGGTTGGGAGGGTATCGGGGATAGAGATATATGACCCAAACTTCTTCACGATTCGGGGACCGGCCCAGACCAGATTCTCGAGGATGGGCGCATATCGGGTTACGTTGACAGTCCAGGCTGCAGGATTATACCACGAGCTGGGAATGCTGCTGATATTGGGGCCTGTGCCGGCACTCGAGAAGCTCGTGAGGGGTGATGGCGCGGATGGCACGAGCTCTGCGGCCATGGCCTGTAGCAAGGTAATTGGGGGCGAGGTCGGCGATATCGAGATAGCGGGAGGGACGGGTTCAAATGGTGGACGGTCGAGTTCGGTGTTTTTTTACAAGAGTGGATTGATGGGTCTCGTCCAAGACATTGTGAAGCGTCCTGTCGCCAAGGTGCCCACTCGAGGTCTCTGGATGGTCGAAGCAAAGCGTGCTTCGGCGGCTTTGACTGCTTTGGTCTGGGGTAATGATGAGGCTAGGTACCTCAATGTTGACATTCGAAGCGGAGGTTCGCTGGCAACCATGGACCCTCGCGGGTGTACCTGCCAGGTATCGCGACTGCTGCTAAGCCAGAAGCGGAAAGACCAGGTGCCTTTGTTGATGAGCCTCCTAGCCCCTTAGCGTTAGTATCGGGTGGGCTTGAATCAAGCGTGAGAACTAACTCCAATCCAGCGCACAGTGCACAGTGCATTGAAATAGAGCTCGCCAAAGAGGTACTTGCAAAGTGCCTTCTGAACACCCAGTTGACGCTCAAGCACTCTTCACAATGAACCACCAGCCGGAGATTGTATTTGCTAAATGGGGCGATTTCAATAAAATCGATTTCCAGTGATTAGGCTATGATTCTCTCCTCAATTCTATGTCCAAACAGATGTTCCTTCGGTCTTCCTTGATTTGTTGTGCACAACTGTAGAACTGGGCATGTGGAATCGGAGAAATTTGTCCATCTAGTATTCAAGTTCCTGGAGGAGTCCAGCAGGATATCAGCCGTAGAAAGCTGACCCATCTCTCCAATGGAACGACGCATCGTGATAATTTGGTGATGCACCCGCCTGATCTCTTCGTGTTGCCCAAGTGGTGAAACGAAGCTGAACCTTTGTTCGTTGGGTGGCAGCACTTTGCTGACGCCGATGAGGGATTCACAGGTCTTCCAAACCTGCCACACGAAAATAATCCATCTGTCAACCCGCAAGTACAGATTCGCAGAGAGATGCTTCCACCGCTTGATTAGCCGCCTTGCTTGCATGCACCGCGCGTGCGACAAGATCCCGATGGAGATTGGCGTCGGATGATGGGAGGCTGCCCTTCAGCCATAGGTTTGTGATCTCGTCCCGCGCGGGGAGGTATGCAACGCAACAGGCCGCTAGAATCTCCCTGTGCTCTGAAGGGACCGGGTCCAGCACCATGACAGGTTCGTTGTCGTCTTGACCAGGTACCAGCGCTGCAACTCCTCCCGAAACTGTATCAACACAGTCGATACCGGCATCGGCGAGAGCTGCCGCCGCAACTGTGATGCATCCACTCAGCGCGTTCATCATATCCCACTCCTCGCTTCCTTGCTCCACGGCCACTTGTCGGGCCTGGTCTCCTTCGATGATGGTGACGATAACGTCCACTCCACTCTTCGGCCATCGGTCCGCAATAAGGGCTCCGCGGAGGGCTGCCTCGAGATGGGAGCTCAAATCGCGCTCACTGGCATCACGTAGATATCCTCGCCTTTGGCGCGTAGCAAAGGGGGCATACTTGACGTGAGTGGACAGGACCATGTGAGGAGAGAAGGGGGCTGATCGCGGCAGAGATCTGGGCCCATGAACCGTACATGTGAGCTTCATGCCTTTGCTACCAAAGCCATCTCGAGACTCAATCTCCAAGTATGCTGACCCAGACGCTGAAGCAGTTACCCCGGTCCTCAAGTCTGATTTGGATGTTAGTCCCCTGTAACAGCAAAAGTTATGAGATAAGTCCAGCGTGCAAGCACTCACATTGCGCCCGAATACCATTCGGAGGTCGTGTCCGACTTGTGATGGTAGATTCATCTGTCTCATATACCGGGGGTATCGTGACACCTCCGGGCCCGTTGATGCGCCGTCGGTCAGCCATTTTCCAATGAATCAATTTCTGGCCTTCGCAACTTTCATTGATGCGAACATGGATTTTGGTTGAGGCTCTTTATGCAATAAAGCGAAGTGGATAAGGCTATCGCGCAGATTAGTCATCCGAGGACCCATCTCTGAACCCTTCAAATTTTCTCGCCGACCACAATTCAAGCTTGTTCTTCTTTTTTCTCTGCATCACATTCGAGAGCCTGTCTACTCTCCAATGCACACTGCTGACGAACAAGATCGATCGAATTTCTGACGACTTGTTGGACCATGTCACGGTGCTGATTTGGATTCTACTTAGGCTCTCTTTCCTTGCCAATCGCCAAAGGTATGTCGCGCTCCCACGCTTTCCTTGCGCCCAAATGATGATCTTTCACACCACTGTTCCCGCGACACCTGAGCGTCTGAACAACATGCACTACCATCTGACCAATACGACATTGCCTCTTCCTCTCATCGTTAAGCCACTGCTTGGTCGATTCTGTACTGACTGGTTTGAAGAGCGCTAGGCAAATTTACTATACTCTCCCATGATCGGCTGGACTCAACTGCCTGCAAGGTTCGTACATAGTTTGCTTTCAGCTCCCACCCCACCCCCGTCGATGATGAGAAACCTTTCATTCAGTTCTGCTTCTGAAGCGCTGTGATGACTTCTAAATTACCAAACCAAGATCTCTGATACTTGACTTCCCTTTTATTGCTTGCTTCATCTCGCCTCCATAGCTTGAAGCTAACTTGATATAAGTGCTAGGAATTCTTGAGTCTCCGAATATTCCCACCGCGCCTCACTCATCATTCTGTTCAGTAAGTCTATTGCGCGACATTGATGTGCAAAGGGGATTGTGTTACATGATGACACAAGTTCTATCCATTCAACGACTTCATCTTGGCCAAGTCGCCCTCCCGCACCATAGGCTCTTCTCGGAGTGCTGATGACCGGTTGTGGAGTTTCTCTTGGGTGTCATGCCGACTCCAGTGTCAGGGGTGCTGGTAGCTCGTTCTGGGTTGTTAGTAGTCAGGGCCGGCTGAGATGACTGAGTAAACTGGCTTGTCTGAATTATCACGCTCTCCCTTAGTTACAGATGCGTTCTCTGCTTCGTTCCATTCGCATCTGACATTCACTAACGGATGCAAAGGATTTAGAGAAGAGTGACACCAGTCCGAGCCGTCTGACAGACAACACTGGTAAGTCGGGGGATTCTGTTCTAGTCTTAGGTAGATGAAGAAAATAATTGGCCTTCTGGCCTTGTCGCAATTCTTGATCCTATCCACTGTTGCATGCCCCTGTGAACAAGGGACGCCAATTCGTATCCGATCTGATGCTGATGTCACGACCACCTTCCATGTCGGACTACATTTCTCCAGGCCCGAACAGCCCCCATCCTGATCAATGATGACCTGGCAATTTGTGACGTCTGTTGGGAAGAAGTGACATCTTAGCACCCCTGCACGGCGCGTATAAGGAGATTGCCGTGCAAAGCCTTAAATGTAATCCTCTACTGTCTAGAGTTTTAGAGCACCCCTACAGGTTGTTATTTTCTCCCAAAGCCATCATGTGCATTCAGTTGAAGAGCAAGGCACCTTTTCTATTTACTTGACCTACACTCTTCTAATCATCTCTCGTGCTGCTAAGTATCATCTTGAGGCAAACCTCGCCCAGGGTGGATCGTACAGGTGTTCTTGTCAGGGCCTAGTCTCGGATAAGCTAATGTCGAGGGATCCAATCAGAAACTGCCCCTCGACCCCTTCCCTCGACTCAAAGGACCAGAACACATGCATTTCAGCGGCCGACTCGCCCTGGCACGCAGGACTTCGTATCCCATTCCCCAAGAGAAACGGTCGGTTTTGTAGCCACATTGCCCTTGCGCAACGACACTCGTTCGAAGAAGACTACGGCAACGCAACGCGATAGAAGACGGCCGAAGGTGATTTCGAGGCTGGAAGGAGATCAGGAATACGAGAGCCCACCGTGCGACGTTGAAAACCACCCGCTGTGCCTGGTTGTCCCTTGGGCATCGCATCCCCTGCGTCGCCCTCCTAACATCAACCACTTTTCTGGGCTTTCCATCAACCATCTTCTCGCTCCGCCGGTTTTTTGCCAGCGCACGACAATCTTACGTTCGAATTCGGGTGCGATCTAGGGACGCGACGCGGAGCGTCTCCGCGCAAAGGTCGTTCAATGCCCTCCTATGCCTTGCCAACGGCCAACTCCAAGATGATGCCCCGGCACCACGCCGCCGCCTTTTCCAACGGCTACCCGCGCGGCAACACTTTTGACATCTCTCCACACAAGTAGGCCCCTCCCCTCGGCTCATGCAAGCTGCATGCTGCCTCTCGGGCGCCGCATGCGCATGATTCTGGGAGTCTATTGCTAACAGCTGGATGCTCATCAGGTTCCAACCACGAACGTTGACACCCTCCCAACGTCGTCGCAAGAAGCTTCTTGTTCGCCTCGCCGTCGTCGGACTTATTCTGTTCCTCTTTAGCCTGTGGCAATGGCCGTCCAGCTCTGTCGCCTCCCTCGTTTCCTTCGGCCTCCTCTCGACGAGCGGCACTCCTGAGCTCGAGACAGTTCGATACTATGACCTGACCACAGTCCAGGGCACCGCCCGTGGATGGGAACGCGAGGAGCGCATTCTTCTGTGTGTGCCGCTCCGAGATGCTGAACCTCATCTTACCATGTTCTTTTCCCACCTTCGTAACTTCACCTATCCTCATCACTTAATCGACCTTGCCTTCCTCGTCTCCGACTCCAAAGACCGAACACTCGAGGTGTTGTCAGAAAACCTGGAGGCGATCCAGGCCGACGAGGACCCGAAGCAGCCTTACGGCGAGATATCCATCATCGAGAAGGATTTTGGTCAAAAGGTCAACCAGGATGTCGAGAGTCGTCATGGTTTCGCTGCGCAGGCTAGCCGAAGAAAGCTGATGGCACAGGCTCGTAACTGGCTGCTCAGCGCCGCCTTGCGACCATATCACTCCTGGGTTTACTGGCGTGATGTCGATGTGGAAACTGCCCCCTTTACGATTCTCGAGGATCTCATGCGCCATAACAAGGATGTCATTGTTCCCAGTAAGTCAACAAACATCGTGACTTTGCGCAAAGTTTTGCGACACTAACTCATTCCAGACGTTTGGCGACCGTTACCTGACTGGCTTGGTGGAGAGCAGCCCTATGATCTGAATTCTTGGCAGGAGTCTGAGACGGCCTTGGCGCTCGCCGATACACTTGATGAAGATGCTGTTATTGTTGAAGGTTACGCTGAGTATGCTACATGGAGACCTCACTTGGCCTATCTCCGCGATCCATTTGGCGACCCAGACATGGAGATGGAGATCGATGGTGTTGGAGGAGTCAGTATCTTGGCAAAGGCCAAGGTTTTCCGATCTGGTGTCCATTTCCCGGCTTTCAGCTTCGAGAAACATGCCGAGACTGAAGGATTTGGCAAGGTGAGTAACTCGCTCGGTGTAGTTAATAGTTTCCGAGATGCTAACATGACCGGCTAGATGTCCAAGAGAATGAAGTACTCTGTTGTCGGCCTGCCACACTACACTATCTGGCATTTGTATGAACCTAGTGTGGATGATATCCGCCATATGGAGGTTAGTTTTTCCTACTTCTTACACCTACCGCGCTCTCTCGATCTAACTCTTGGTGCAGGAAATGGAGCGAGAGCGACTTGCTCGTGAAAAGGAAGAAGAAGAGAAGAAGAAGAACCAACAAAAGATCAAGGAGGAGTACAGTGACACCCGGAATGAGTGGGAGAAGGATAAGCAAGAGATGCAGGATCTGGTGGCGCAGCAGAAGCCCATCAAGGAACCAGCCAACGCTCCCAGCCGAGACGGTTTGGCCAAGCCTCACAAGGGCCAGGGTGATTCTGCCGACTCCGCGAAGGATGCGAGCATACCAAAGGCGGCCAATGAAGATGGGAAGGTGGTCAAGGGAGAGGAGAAGGCGGTCAAGGAAGGAGGAAAGCCGGCCGGGAAAGAGGCAAAGGCAGCTGAGGGAGCTGTAGTCAACGCGGCTGGCGAGGCCGCTCAGAAGGAGAAGGTAGCCAAGGCAGCTGCTTGAGCAGTGCCTGGTTAGCGGGGGCTATGTGTTGTACAATATATGACTTTATGGGCGGCCATGGGGTTGATCCGGAGGACGCTTTCAGTTAGGCATGCAGGATGTGCAAGGGTAATCACCCTCGAGGAAGTTGTAGAAGGCGTTTGGTTGGGAAATGGTTACTGGTTACAAGCCAACGAAAAGATGCAAAGATTGAGCACCTCGACATTACCATGCTCGACTTTGAATAACGTCAGTATGGCCTGGTTTGGACACTCAATCCAACTCTCATCCCCTTTCTTAGATTTGACCAGCTACCCTGTCACTCATAAGGGAAGGTCTCCACTAAAAAGATGCGATGAGCTCCATGACCCATGAGCCTTGAACAGCTTTAGGAACCAAAGTTTAGGAACCTGATGGGCCGAAAACAAAAAAGAAACTCGCAGACTGACTTCGTAAGTGCTTATCGGCTGTCAAGATGGACACTGGGACTGATATGACATTTTGTGCTCGTTGAGCCTGGCCATCTGCCTTACAGTACCCAAAACTGTTCAGACTGTACCAAATAAGGGGTCAGCGAAGTCCATGGACTTGTGACAGCTAGCCAATCAGCGACATCGCTGGACGACACCTTGGAGAAAGACAGAGCGCAACTTCCACGCAACGTTGTTAGTGGTGCCTTAGCTAGCAGCAGTGCGCTACGCAGCGATTTGATCTTCCATCATCCACCCTCACAACTGTCAAGGCAGCACCCGCCCTCTTACCAGCGGTCCCCAAGATTCCCTAGAGAGGACGCGGTCTTCGTGTCTTCTGGGAACACTTGTCTTCTTTTTCCCGCTGTGCGATACTAAATCCGGCCAGTTGGCAGCTCCTACAGAACCTCCGATTCTAACGTTCTCGGCCGCCCCGAACCTGAGCGAATCGCTTGGTCGCACATTTCGACGACCGTTCTCGGGCCCAGAAGATCATGAATCGCGATGAACAGCAACCCGTAACGATGGAGAGCCCTCGGCCCTCTGGAGTTTCCAGCTTTGAGAACCGCACCCTCCCCCCTCGGATGCAGTACCGAAGCCGACCCGTCACTGTCGCAGTCGACCCTGTCTCGTTGGTTATTTCAGAATGCATCTCTATAACTTCCGCCATCCAGAAGCATGCGCGCTCACCGCACTCATCCGTGTCCGCCATTCTTGGAGGAAGCCCCAATCCAGTTCACCTGGGGCCTCCTAGCCCAGTTTCGCGCGGGAGGAGTAAGAGCCCCGCGGCGAGGCTCAGCGACGATGCGTCCCATGATGGCCTCACCAATCGTTGGGGGCTGCGCGGCCAGAGAGGCAAGAGCATGCAGGACAACCCCATGATCACTGGTTTTGGGAAGCTGAGGCATGAGCTCGCTGGTGTCAAAGGTGCGTCGATCCTCGCCACTCTTCCGCCATAATGGATTGTTATAGCTAACATTCTGCGTCTAGATATCCGGTCATTCGATGCTCCTGCGATCCTCGCACCGTTCCTGCACGTCATCCAAGCCAAAGGCACCGCCGCCCCCATTACGATTCTGGCCCTCGGCGCACTGAGAAAGTTTCTGGCATATGGCTTCATCTGCCCAGAGTCACCCCGATTTGCCCTCGCGATGCAGTCACTCTCAGCCGCCGTTACCCACTGCCAATTCGACATCAGCGACTCGGGACAGGTTGAGGTTGTGCTTCTCATGATTCTGAACCTTATGGAGGATATGATGTCAGGCCCTGGCGGAGATATCTTGAGCGACGAAAGCGTCTGCGACATGATGGGCCGTGGCCTCGCCATTTGCTCCCAACCACGATTCTCTGCCGTGCTGCGTAGGACCGCCGAGGCGTCCATGGTTAGGATGTGCCAAATCATATTCGAGGACATCAAGCACCTTGAGTTTGAGGCTGGCGAGGACCCTGATGCGTTGGAGCAGCAAGTGGACGACGACCTAGACAGCGTGAGAATGGAGGCCCCTGCACCCGAGGCTGAAGGCTTGTCCGCTGAGCCCACGAGTTTGGGACTGTTTGGAACAGCGACCCCGGACCCTGAACGGAGTAGCAGAGATACAGCGTCAAACTCGGAGACACCACAAGCCACTGCGAGCGAGCCAACCGAGGAGACGGAGTCTGTTGACCTCAGGCCCTATTCTCTGCCTTCTGTTCGCGAGCTCTTCCGGGTTCTTGTCAATTTCCTAGACCCCCAGGAGCGACAACACACTGACAATATGAGGGTAATGGCTCTGCGTATCATTCACGTCGCTCTTGAGGTTTCTGGGCCATTCATCTCTCGGCACCCTGCATTGGCAACCATTGCCGAGGACCGCTTGTGCTCTTTCCTCTTCCAGTTGGTAAGATCCGACAACATGGCTATTCTTCAAGAATCCCTTACTGTTGCTGGCACACTACTCGCAACTTGCCGGGGCGTTCTCAAGTTACAGCAAGAGCTGTTCTTGTCTTACTTGGTCACATGTCTTCACCCCAAGATTGAGATTCCTCGGGAACCTGGAATCGAGCCATCTCTGTACTCTGGCATCCCACTAAACCCCAAGCCTAACAGTGGACGGGCGACCCCCGTTCCAGTCGGGGAGCGCCAGAGACTCGGCCTGGAAGGGGGTGCCCGCAAACCAGACGCTCGTCAAGCTATGGTGGAGAGTTTAGGAGTGTTGTCGAGAATGCCAACATTCATGGCAGAGCTTTTCATCAACTACGACTGCGACGTTGACCGGGCTGATCTTTGCGAGGATATGATTGGGCTACTATCGAGGAATGCTCTGCCGGACTCGGCAACATGGAGCACAACGAGTGTCCCCCCTCTCTGCCTCGATGCCCTGCTGCGATATATCCAGTTCATCGCCGAGCGGCTGCTTGATGACCCTGTTACCGATGGCTATCCCGATCCCGCCACCTTGCGAGAGCAGAGGCGGAGAAAGAAGATCATCATCAAGGGAGCAGGCAAGTTCAACGAGAAACCTAAAGCAGGTCTAGGCTACCTGGAGGCACAAGGCATCATCGAGAATGCTAGCGACCCTGTGGCTGTGGCCAAGTTCCTCAAGGGGACTTCCCGTATCAACAAGAAGGTGCTTGGTGACTTCCTCTCCAAGAGAGGCAATGAGGCAACCCTTGAGGCTTTCCTGGATCTCTTTGACTTTTCGGGCAAGAGAGTGGATGAGGCCTTGAGGCAGCTTCTCGAATCTTTCCGTCTACCTGGAGAAGCCCCCTTGATTTCCACCATCGTCGAGTCCTTCTCGGACAAGTACTGCTCCGATGACACCACAGAAGAAGTTGCAGACAAGGATGCGGTGTACATTCTGACGTATGCCATTATCTTGTTGAACACTGACCAGCACAACCCGAACCTGGACGCCAAAAAGCGCATGACATTGGAGGACTTTTCCAAGAACCTCAGAGGAACAAACAATGGCAAGAACTTCTCCCCTGAGTACCTCCAGATCATGTACGAGTCCATCAAGTCCAACGAAATCATTCTGCCCGATGAACATGACAACAAGCACGCCTTCGACTATGCCTGGAGAGAATTGCTCCTTAAGACTGAGTCTTCTGGGAACCTGATCATCTGCGATACGAACATTTATGATGCCGACATGTTCGCTACGACCTGGAAGCCAATTGTTGCTACCCTGTCTTATGTTTTCATGTCAGCCACGGATGACGCTGTCTTTGCACGAATTGTCACTGGATTTGATGAATGCGCACGCATTGCCACCAAGTACCGGAACACCGAAGCCCTCGACCAAATCGTTTACTGCCTGAGCCACATGTCTACTCTGGCAACTGAGTCTCCCTTTAACACTGCGCTTAATACTGAAGTTCAAGCTGGGGATGGCAGTGTCATGGTTAGCGAGCTCGCCGTTAAGCTTGGCAGGGACTTTAGAGCCCAGCTTGCCACTCTTGTGCTTTTCCGTGTCGTCACTGATAGCGAAGAGTTGATTCGCAAGAGCTGGAAATATGTATGTGGCACATCTCTCGACTTGAAGGCATTGCTAATCATCCCTTAGATCATTCGCATATGGCTCAATCTGTTTACCAACTCCCTGATACCATCCTTTTCTCCGAGCAGTTTGACAGCCATGCCTCTACCGCCCATCCCCTTGCAAACCCCCTCACAGGTCATTGATCGAGTGGCGCGAAATGCGGAGACAGGCTTCTTTTCCGCCTTCACTTCGTACATCTCGAGCTATGCTGCTGATGACCCGCCAGAGCCATCAGATGAGGAATTAGAGAGCACACTTTGCACTATCGATTGCATAAAGTCGTGCAAAATGAATGCGGTATTCGACAACCTTTCGTGAGTTTGCCTTTCTCCTTCCTAGCACACTGATGTTAATAATCGTGTAGTAAGCTTGATGCGTCGGTTGCCAAGGCAGTGATTGAGGCCCTCATCGATCAACTTCCAGAGGACTCTACAACGACGGTGATCAGCGTCAAGCATGAGAGCATGCCTGGATCTCCCACAAACGGCCACGTTCCTCCATCAGGACATCTCAGATACGACCCCAGCGTCACTTATCTTCTGGAGTTCTGCACTTTGTTGGTGACTAGGGATGATGAGTCTATCGAGGAGATGGGCAAGGTAGTTTTCGACACACTCCAAGGTGTCCTTCGTGACTCGGGACAATATCACGCGATCACAGTGTCCCGAGCCGCTTTCTACGCTCTCAAGCTTCTCAAGACAGGCTACGTAAGTGTTATTGCTGGCGTGCCCCAATCTCGCACTGACACCTTCCAGGACCACGACTTTGTCAATGTTCCTTTCTTGCTACATACCCTCTCAAGCCTACCACAAGATGCGCTGGGCAAGAACTCGGATCTGGTGTTGCAGGGCCTTGCACTTTGCATCGATGAATCCGGCCCCTTGAGGCGTGAAATGATGACATCGCCTGATTTTTGGGCCATCCTTCGTGCCCTAGCCAAACGTCCTGAAGCAGCCGCGCTGGTCTTCGAGATCCTTGAAAAGGGAACTACTGGGACACCGCCAGCAATCATGGCTGATAACTATGAGGCGGCGATTTCCTTGCTCAATGATTTTGCTTCTGCTGCCAGCCCCAAGCACTCTGTCATCCAGACGCGGAGTCCTCGAACCCAGAGGCCGAACCCACCCAAGCAGGACAAGAAACTGTATGTGTCTTCCTCTCATACGAAGGCCAAACCACTAACATGGGATCATAGCCAAGCGGAAGCTGTCGCGAGAGGGTCCAAGGCCGTTAATATGCTGTACAACATGACGGATCGCATTCCTCATCTTATGCAACAATCTCAACTCGAGAGCAGTGAAGGTTCGTCATGACTGTGAACAAGGCCGCGAACTGTACTTTGCTAACAAATTTTGTCTAGCTTGGTCGGCGTACTGGTTGCCAATCTTCCAGGCCTTGACAACGCAATGCGCAAACCCGTGCAGAGATGTTCGACAACTTGCCTTCTCTGCCCTACAGCGATCTCTACTATCACCAGAGTTGACCTGTAGTGACCCGAAGGAATGGACTGCTATCTTTGGCAAGGTCCTATTTCCCTTGATCATCCAACTTCTCAAGCCAGAGGTCTTCTCATCTGACCGAGATGGAATGAGTGAGATGAGGGTCCAGTCTGCCTCCCTTCTTTGCAAAGTGTTCCTCCAGTACATGGTGCTTCTGTCCGAATGGGATGGCATGCTGAATCTCTGGATTAAGATCATTGAGATTATGGATCGCCTCATGAACAGCGGCCAAGGAGACAGCCTTGTAAGTCGAATGAAAATTTCACTGGTCATGTAGTCACTGACATGGTATTGTGCAGGAGGAGGCGGTTCGAGAAAACCTTAAGAACGTGTTGTTGTTCATGGCCAGCAGCGGATACCTGGTTTCACCAAGCAAGGATCCCTCGAAGGAGGAGCTATGGTCCGAGACTTGGAAGCGCATCGACCGTTTCCTTCCCGACCTTCGTGGCGATCTTGCTCTTGATGAGCCTGTAGTTGAGGAAAAGGTCGAGAGGAAGAGTGTGGAAAAGAAAGAAGAGCACCAAGAGCAGAACGAAGAAGGCAGTGGCAAGGTTGGGGAGAAGGCCGAGGAGGCCGAGGAAACGGAAAAGAGGGAGGAGAAGAAGAAGGAGGAGGCAAGCGAAGAGCAGTAAATAATGACCACTGGCGGATAGAAGAGGGCGATGGTATTGCCACTATGGTGCTGAGGCGTCTGGATGATAATATGTTGTGATATTAGAATGGCTAAACAGGAGCATGCCGTACAAAACGCATAATAGAATAGCTCTGTTGATTGATAGAGTCTAGTGACTGTTCCCTTTATGAACCGAAGTCATGGAGGCGTTCAATAGGCACCAAGAACGGATGGGCGTTCATGTGACGCGGCTCTTGCCAAGACAAAGTGGCTGGTCCCTGAGGTCGCTACCAACGACGTCATCTGAACTGTGGGGTTCTTGCAACATTGCACAGAAGCTCGCGATAAGGAAGTTAGAGGTAACCACCGGCCATCGGATACCTTGATATGAGAAGTTGCTTGCTTGCTTTCTTGGAAGATATCAGTTTACTTGCACAGTTTACGACTTCTTTTGAGCCAACTGGCTCACGCTTGGACTTGGCAAGCCTAACCCTTGCTCTCTATTTCGACATTTCCAATCAAGCTCGCATTTCCTCACATTACATGCAACGGGCTCGGACACTTTGGTTATAACAGTCGCGCAGTCCGGCATTAGCTGTGGGACATGCCACACGACTGTCAGAATGTCTGAGTATGGTGTTCCGGACTCGCTCAGCTCAGGACCCTCGGATGCTCTGCCAACCGTCAGCGACGCGAGCGGTGACGCGCCCGTTTTCCCTTTGCTCCAGAACAATGGCGCCGGAAGCCCTTTATCTTCGGAGGCACCCGGCGGCCCAAACCAGGTTGGGGAAGACGACAACGATGATGAGCCTGCGGTAGCGAAGCCCTTCATGCGGACGACGAGCCCCGACCCTTCTGCGCGAGCAGTCCCCGATACCTTTGACGACCGAGTGCCCGACCGGCTGATATACAAGATGCACAAGTTCAGTCTGTATGAGACAGCGAGTCGGTATTATATCGTTGGCGTCGATGTCAGCGAGAAGCGGTACAGGATTCTCAAGATCGACCGAACGACCGAGGGGGCTGAGTTGAACATGACGGACGACAAGATTGTATACAGCCTCAAGGAGATGAATCAACTGTTGGACACCATCGACGACGGAAACCGAGGAACCGGCGGGATCAAGCTACGCTGCACCACATGGGGGTTACTGGGCTTCATAAAATTCACCGGGCCATATTACATGCTCCTCATCACCAAGAAGAGCACCGTCGCCATGGTGGGAGGGCACTACATATACCAGATTGAGGGCACAGAATTAGTTCCTCTAACGCCAGCCAAGTTCAAGCCGGACACGCGCAACACTGAGGAGCAGCGTTTTCTCGGCATTCTGAACAACCTCGATTTGACCAGGTCCTTCTACTACAGCTACTCCTATGATGTTACGCGTACTCTACAGCACAATGTCATTCGGGAGCGCGAGGCCTTGGCTCAGGGCATCTTGCCGCCATCAGACGAGGATTTCAACTCGATGTTTGTGTGGAATGATTACCTGTTGCAGCCAGCGGTCAAGGCCCTCCGGGATCCTTACGACTGGTGTCGGCCGATTATCCACGGGTATATCGACCAGGCTGGTGAGTGTGCCATGAAGTGCAAGATGATGATCATAAAGGAAAGACTTACTGATAGTTGGAGGCAGCCCTTTCCATCTATGGGCGTACTGCTCACATCACGGTCATTGCAAGACGGTCACGATACTTTGCCGGTGCTAGATTCCTAAAACGAGGAGCTAACGATCTTGTATGCGACCCCTTCTCGTCTATAGCATCAAGCTTGAGGCAATCAGTCGACAGTATGCTCACCACATGGTCTAGGGCTACGTCGCCAACGACGTTGAGACGGAGCAAATTGTTGCCGAGTCACTAACAACATCCTTTCACGCACCTGGTCCTCAACTCTACTGCAGTCCACAGTATACCTCCTATGTCCAGCATAGAGGGAGCATTCCGCTCTACTGGACCCAGGACAATACCGGCGTCACACCCAAACCTCCGATCGAGCTGAATCTGGTTGACCCTTTCTACGGCGCGGCTGCCCTGCATTTTGATAACCTCTTCGAGCGTTACGGCGCACCAATCTATGTCGTGAACCTCATCAAGGCCAAGGAACGTCAACCCCGTGAATCCAAACTACTGGAGGAGTACACGCGTGCCATCGACTATCTGAACCAGTTTCTACCCAAGGGAAAGAAGATCATCCACAAGGCGTGGGATATGAGTCGGGCTTCAAAAGTGCGTGGCGGCGATGTGATCGGTAATCTCGAACTCATCGCCGAGTCGGTAGTCACCACGACGGGCTTTTTCCAAAACGGTGACGGTATCACGAGCCCTATGACGGCACAGAATGGTGTGGCGAGGACCAACTGTATCGACTGCTTGGATCGTACAAATGCAGCACAATTCGTCATCGGCAAGCGGGCGTTAGGCCATCAGCTACACGCGCTGGGCATCTTGGAAAACACTGCGGTCGAGTACGACACAGATGCGGTGAATCTTTTTACACACATGTGGCACGACCATGGTGACACCATCGCCGTTCAGTACGGTGGTTCGCAACTCGTCAACACCATGGAGACATATCGCAAGATCAACCAGTGGACGAGTCACTCACGAGACATGATTGAGAGCTTCAAGCGCTACTACAACAACTCATTCCTTGATAGTCAGCGCCAAGAGGCTTATAACCTGTTCCTCGGTAACTACATCTTCACCCAAGGCCAGCCAATGCTATGGGACTTGGCCACCGATTATTACCTTCACCATGCCGACCCCAGAGACTGGTCCGTTAGGATGAGGCATGACTACATCAACTGGTTTACCCCAGCATATTTGGAAGAGAGGAAGGTCCCGCCATATGTGCGCAAGCGGGACATTGCCCGCACTCACCCCGTCGAATTCTTTGATGATTATTGGCTCGAGTACTACAGACCCTCAACCCTCTCGTCCTTCCCCAAGATGTTTGCATACAAGATGAATTCAACCATCAAGTATATTCCCCTCAAGTCGACGCAGGATGGCCGATACGATCTCAGTCCCTTCCGAGTCCGTACAGAGGGTGATGTTGACCACGGCGACAAGAAGAAACACAAGAAGGAAGCGAGTAAAGGCAGTGTACCAACTCAAATGTCAGCAGACACTAGGGGGGCAGTCAAGAACACCGAGCCTGCTTCAGGCCAATCGCCAGCGAAGGTCATCTCGCTCCAACGTTGGTTGCAGCCAGCTCAGGACAAGGCCACTCACGAAAATGGCATGCGACTCGATACAACACTGCCCATACAAAGACCTGACTCGCCTGAAAAGGCAAAGCAAACGGCTCTGGAAAAGTCTAAGGCTGCACAATGGACTTTCACCAAGGCTGTCCACGACTCTCTAAATCCATCTGTGGCAGAACAAGAATATGAGGACTACGAGCGGTACATCAAGCATCCGCAAAATCTTCCTCTTGTTGTCTCTAGCGACACTCCCGTTGACATTGATTCATCCGAGTATCAAGAGTATGTCAGTGGTGGTTGGCAAGATGAGGGTCTCATGGTCAAAGGGACTGAGGAGGAAATTGACGTCTATGCTGAGTTGCTCAAGGTGGGCGAGAACCCACTGACAGTAACTGAAGAAGATGGCCCAAAGAAGAGATACAAGGCCTATAGGAAGTGGCTACGTGGAAAATCCTTCTTCAAGCAGCAGCCTCTGGACTAGACGTGCAAGCATTCCCTCAGTCGCTAAGCCAAGGCCGGCGCAAAAAGTTTTGTCAGACGAGGCTCCTTGTCCAACACTTCATCGAGCCGAGCAGGACGCTTGGAGTCATCTTCGGCCCAGAGAGCCTGCAGGATTTGGGATGTGCGTATCAATTCCTGAGACAGGGCTTCAGCATCAGGTTCAGACACCTGAGTTGAGTTGCTCTCATTCTCCTCGGTGACGTTGAGCCAGCACAGGGAAAGGATCCGGATAATATGTTCAACGTGCTCAGCTTCTTGAATTCGAGGCCAGCAATTGGCAATAATGGCGTTCAATGCTTGTGTCGCATCGACAACAGTGGGAGGATGTGCGGTCGCGAACGGGTCTGTCATGATCGACGAGATGATCGAGAGGAGGTTCTTTGTTCAAGTTAGTGCGATCCGCCGGCGTTTTCTTGACCTTGTGCATGCGCCTTACCTTGAGGTGTTTGATTGAATAGATACCCAGACAATTGACTATCGACGCTGTTTTCTGCATCAGAACTTGGACAATCCGGGAGTATTGAGAGGCATGGAAGTGTCCTGCGAAGATGCCATCTCTGAGGGCCTTATCGAGCAGTCGACGACGTTCAGGGTTTTGAAATCCCTCCGAAGACTCCGCCAGTTTGATGAGCACATCATATGCTGGACTGAGTACAGCGGTGGATTGCTCTTCAGGTGTGACACTGGGAAGGTAGAGAAGCATGGGGAGTGTGGCGTCTTCAAAAACCCGGCCGATTCCTGTATTCTGTAGCACCTGGCCTGGGCATTTAGCCACGAACAACGCCAGGATCTCTAGCCCTCTTGACTTGCTGCCTATCGACTCGTTCTCGACGAGCGCAAGAAGAACGGGTGTGAACAGTGGCCAGTGTTGTTGGATGAGGGTCGGCTGTCAATCCCCAAGTATTAGTGAAATCCAACTGGGGTACATCGAAGCGAACTAACTGTGGACATGTTCACAGCCCATTTCATCGCAGTTTCGGCCCACGGAGCTTCATCCTTCCATGTTTGGACTTGTTCAAACATTCGAGATCGATCTCCGGCCGTGGAGTACTGGGACGGCCGCCCAGAAGCCGTGATCCTGGAAGAGTGTCTAGTAAATAGAGGCTTCAAGGTCTTCTGAAGTACCGGTCCGACGATGAAATCCATCATTTCCTCATCTGTCAGTTGCCGAGCAATAAGTTCTGTCGCAGTAGTTGCAGAGATGGATGTGGTCCAAGGATCCTGGGCATCCGTGAAACGGATGAGTTTGAGACGAATATCTTCATCGAGGGCGAAAGGGCATTTTGATGAGAGAACACTCATGCAAGCTAGACCTGCTTCTATGAGGAGGGAGGAGTCTTCTATCTGGGATTAACGACTGACAAAATGAGGAGTCAACACTTGAATCGATGGGCATACCTGTGTCGTTCTTCACCAACAACACCTTGCTATTGATAGTTTCGACAAGCTTCTCAATCTTCGCATCCTCCAAATCGCAGGTCTCCTTCACTGATAGATGACCAGCCACACGAAGGATTGCTTCATGAAGATCCTGAACCTCCATCGTGTCAGCAATGACATGCTCAAGAACTGAACCTAGCATGTGGAGAGAGGATCGACCAAAGAGACACGTACCGATGAGTCTTTGTAAGCACTTAATCGATCAACCGAATTTTCCGAAGCCCCATCATCTAGACGACCTGAGCGAAGTACACCGAATGATTAGCTCTATTGTGCTCCTCAGGCTTCCACCACTGAGACAAGCTTACCCGAGAGTGCATTGAGACGATCGATGTTTGAAGGACCTATCAGGCCATCTAGCGCACTAAAGGTGGAATCTAGAGGAGGCTCAGACATTTCCAAGAGATAGGAAGAGTTATGGTTAAAGGAGTGGCGCGGAGGTGTTGTTGATGTTGTGAATTGCTTGAAGATATAAGTTAAGAACTTGCATGAGAGCTCCGTTGGGATTTCTGGTTAATGAAGCACAGTGTGAAGTCAGATCTCTACAAACAGTACGTCATTGACCCGACCACGTTCGTGACAGAACATTCCTAACTACGGCTTCACATACTTGGCTTTTTAACTCACGAAGCCATTAGAAAATTGCTTTACTGCTGTAGTCTCCGGCCCAAAAGGCAACGACAGACAATGATCGGCCCTGCGCCACAAACCAGTAATTATTGGATTCTACGCCACGCTATGCATTCTCAATGAAGTTTTTGTTGGCAGGTCCGTCTCAGAGATTGAAAGGGGAGACAATTTCTAGCATTTGAGAGTTCTGCTACTGTCTCTACCGTATTCCCAACTCCTCGCGCCTCTTCCGCACTTCTTCAATAGCGCCAGCTGGGTCAGTCTCACCGGGATGACGGAGTTGCCATGCAACGCAAATGTCAAGAGCTTTCCCAGTCCATTTCCCTGGCTTGGTCCCCAGAGCCTGAGCCAGCTGCCGTCCGTCGAGGAGACGCTTTAGCGATGGAGCGTCGTAGACATCTAGTTTAGCTAGATGGTTGAGGAAGGTCACCCAGCTCGCGACGAACTCTTCTTGTTCTAACCGCCTTGTTAGCATCTGTCACGCTGAGCAAGTCATTTATCTCCAATTTGCACTCACTCTGCGGCTTTTCTTGACTCCATTCTGGAAGAGTTTCCATAACTTCGACCAGCAGGGCATTCAAGACTTGTAATCTCCATGAGCCTGCGGGAGTATCCCATTTTCGAATAGCCATGCCAAATCGGTCGCGCTCTTGGGTCAATGGCTCTCCATCGCAAACAGCTTTCTTCAGTGACATGATCTCCTCACGGTGTCGATGTGAAGCGGCAATAATGTCAGACAATTTGTTTGGGGCTTTATAGCCTTCGCGGGCGACCACTGCCACAAGTGGGAGGGCATTTGCCTTCCTTCGAGGGCTCGGGGGCTCCTCCACAGTCATCCAGGGGCAGGTGGCAGCCAGATTCCAGGCGATATAGGGAGCCTCGTCGGTTTGGATTAATCGACTAGCAATGGATGATGGACTTTGGTCTTGCAACAAGTCTTGAAGGCAGCTATAGGCGACTCTCCATTGGGAAGTGTCGGGTACGGGGAGTCCCTCTCGAGTGGGATCTGTAAAGATAGCAGGGAAGAGCTGCAGCTCATCAATGAACTCGAGGCTTTGATAAGGATAAGCACCTATCAGGGTGTCAGTTGAACTACCATATCCTAACCGAATCAGGGCTTGAGTGTTGTCGAACCTTTCAACATCTTCTCTAGTTCCACACCTACTCGTTCTCGACTGATCTTGAGGCGTAGTGCATCAAGGACCTTGGGATCCGCCATGAACTTGCATGTGTCAGGGTCAATCGTGAACTGAAGTCGGCTGGCGAAACGGACAAGACGTAGGACCCGTAAAGGATCATCCATGAAAGTTTGGAAGGGTTCGAGGGGAGTCTTGATGATCTTGGAGTCCATATCTGACAGTCCACCCGTGAAATCCTCAACACGATCGTCGTGCAGGTTGTAGAATAGAGCGTTGACCGTGGCATCGCGACGGCTAGCGTCCTCTTCAGCCGTACCAAACTCCATCTGGGGATTCCGACTGTCCTCGGTGTACGTCTCTTTGCGAAGGTTGACGAAGTCGAGATCAAGGCCAAAAATCTTGACCATGGCTGTCTCCAAGTGTTTGGACTTTTCAGGGTTGCGAGCAACGTTGTGTAGGCTGCCAATGTCGGCAGGGCCAATCCCATGCTTGGCGATGGCGTCCGGCTGCTCGCAGTAGTCGCACATATGCTGAGCAAACGGGACACCTGTCATGGCATTGATAGCGACATCGATATCGTGGCTCTGGATGTTGAGAAGCTTGTCGCGGACCCAACCTCCCGCCCATCGAAGGACAATAGGCTCAGGCGCGGTGCCGGCCTCGTCTATTGACTTGGCGACATCGAGGAGAAGGCGACGGAGTTGCTGTTCCCGAGGAGTGAGCTGGATTGTAGTTGTAGCCATGGTGAGGCTTGAGGCTCGGATGGATGGCCGAGTTGGAGATGAGGACGAAGCGTTTGAGAGTGCTGCTATCTTATTGCTGGTGGGTAAATGCTTGTCCTTGAGTAATGCGTCAAGTTTCCTCTTCATGGCAGAACCCGGGACAGCCAGGCGTCTGAGCATAGAACGGGGCTAACTCAGGAGGATTTCTAGCAACACAAGGGGCAGCTGGAGTAATTCTTTTGTGGAGAGGCTCCCTATGTTGTTGAGATGAAGGATCTTCATAACTTGTTCGAGGAAAGACTTACCTGTCTACTCCGACGAGTTGAGACACGTGATAGAGAATATGCAGGAAATATTTGAGGTGTGGCCTATTATTAGCCTATGCCTCTATCCTCTTGAAAGAATGACGATGCTGAACAGCGATGTTTTGGTGTTTCTCCTAAGCAAGCATCTAATGTGCTTGGGCGAAGTAGCTAGGCTGCCTTCCATGGTGCTGATTGGGCAAGAGAGCTCTGCCCGCACAGTGTGAGTCAATTTTGCTGGATGACTCAGCTTCTGCCTGGATGTTGATTGCCCCATGGAAGGTTTGAGCTAAGGTATTTGCCAACGGCAGTGAATTATGACTGGTCTTAAGAAGGCGAGCCCATCAACCGATGACTCTTTTGGTGCTAAACTAACCCTTCACCAGGTAGCTTTGACCAATAATATATAGGATACTCGGTCTAGACGCCCCCAATCTTGGACCATGAACTAGGGAAACTACAGTACAGCACTGTAGCACGAGTACTGCAGGGTGACGGCGAGAACAAGGATGGGGTGAGTGATCTCGACTGGGCTGAGTACGATGCCTCAGCAGCTTCGTAGATCTGCCAAGGAAAGCTCAAAGGGCAGCTTAGCCTTCTGAGGAGACGCCTCGAGATGTACGCCATCACTCAGCCCCATCTTACGTCGCCCTGTTGATGACCTCACCTCGTCTCCTCCGTTCCTGTTATGCCTCCTGGTACTGAGAGAACGGTCAACACATACTGCCATTACGACTTTGTGGCCATTGCCACCACGCTTGGATGCAATTGCGAAGCTCGGTTGCCCAATTCTTAACCGGCGGTTTCAGTAAGCTGGCAAAGAGCTGAATTGTCAGGGGTGTCTCCTCCCAAGGCAGCTGTCCAATCGCCGTTTGAAGAGGGTCACCACTTCATACGAAAACGTCCCATTCCGCAGCCATCCGTTGCTTGAGCTCGTGGGCAACTTGCCTGACAGTTCTGTTGCCCGGTTGCCCCGTCAAATGGCCGTTTGAGGAGCAATCGAGATATGGTCACGGTACCTCTGTTTAGCTTGCCCCTTTGTCCTTGTAGCGTTACACGGCCACCACCATCTTGCTGCCTCGCCATCATCAAGTGCCCCTCACCCAATCGCTGAGCTCCCTCGCTGTTGGAGGTTGCTGATCTTTCACCATCTCGTAGCTGTAGGTGTACAGGATATTAGATAGCGGCAACCTCTCACCTTGATGCTTGCCCATTCACCACAAGTCTTCTCTGTATCGTGACCATCACCGTGACGTCAATGGCCGCGGTGATCCGGACTCTGCGCCACGGCCGCCGGCCCCCTTACGTACGGTTGGCTGTTTCCGTATCTCGACAAACCAAGGACCGATCCAATTCCACTAGAAGTCACAATCTGGTTAATCTTTGATGAAGTGAGGACGTACAAGCTTTGCGGGGTAAACCCTCCCTCTTTCCCTTCCCGTGAAGTATATAAACACCCAGCCATCGAACATCCTAGACCTACTTTCTGATTGTGTTATTCTGGCCAGCCAAGAGAGCCTACAACTGAACACAAACTACTCCTAATATCGTTTCTGAAGCAGGCGTCCCACAGACCTACGCACCATTGATCAATCTTGAATCATGGAGCAACCCATCAACAACCAGCAGGGCACTGAACAGCCCGTCGTAGACCAGTCTCCCGTTGTTGGTTCCCCCCCACAGGATCGCCGGATGAGCGATGCCCAACAAGACCGCCGGATGAGTGACGAATGGGGTCAGAATCACTTGCCACACTGCCTTGAGACATCAGTTGTTCTCCAATGCTGACAACGAATACAGATGCTTCCAAGGTCCCCCCCAGCCGGTTCCAAAAACGAAAGGGTTCTATCTATGCCACGCCAGGATCCCGCGATGGCCATGTCGATAGGAACTATGCCGACAAGTACTGGTCCAAGATGACCGAAAAGAACTGGGTCAGCAAATGAGCATCAGCTCTTGAGCAGGAAATGCACCTTCGGGCGATATATATTGGATGTATAACAGAGAGAGGTTGAGATGAAGAAATGAAAGGAACAAGTCGTTGAGAAACCATCTGTACATTAAACCTATTGCGACCTACCCAAACCAGAAAACCTTCCGAAATCGCCGTATCAATCATCAAGACCGTCAATCTCGATCGCGTCGGGGTTCGAGGTAACGGCTGTCGGCACCGGTTTACCCCCTGTTGGGCCCGTGCTTGCTGCCACGAATCCTTGTGGTGCCCTCGACTGTCTCTCCAATGCTGCCATTGCGTCCACAACTTCAGCATCCTCTGCACCTCCAGGCCGACGTTGGCTACGTGCCAATGCTTGTGATGCGATGAAATTGACATCCGTGTTGTACTGGGCCTGCACACTTCGCTTGATCCGTAACATCTCTTTGAAGGTGTCCTCATTGCCGTGTTGAACTTCGAATTGCTCCCATTTCGTCCAGAAGTCGGGGTTGGTTCGAGGGTCGCAGAACTGGGAAGCGTGTCCATAGATTGCGCGGGCTCGGTCGATCTCGCCCAGCCTCTTCTCCATGTCAGCAAACTTGAGGCACATGTCTTTGGCCTCGGCGTCAGGAAGAGCTGCAATGGCCCTCTCATAAATTGGCCTGGTCGATGTGAGGCCAAAGTTGGATGCGGATTTCGTGATGTAGAAGTTGAACATGTCGGCACGGTCCTCGTCTGCAACCGCTCGGGTGGCTCGCTCGTAAATGCGCATTGCGTGTCGAGCTAGTCCACGCTCCTCTTCGAGGTTACCATACATCAGGTAAATGGTCTTCGCGAACTTGGGAGGGCAGTCTTCGACAGCCTGCTCAAAGAGATCACGCAGTCGTTCAATCCCAATCTTTCGGTCAACGGCCTTGGTCAGATACAAGTTCCAGAGCTCAAAGGCAACAGGATAGCTGAAGAGATCCAAGCCTCGTTCGTAGATCTTGAACGACTCCTCATAGTACTTGTGTTCTTCCAGCAGGTTGGCGTAGTTGACCACAGTCTGAGGTGTTGCAATGCGAAGCTCAAATATCCGTTCGTACACCTTCTTCGTCTCCTCTAGGGTCGAAACGCTCTCTACGAGATCGACATAGAAGCTCCAGAGCTTCCAGCTCTTGTGAACTCTTTGCTGCGGCGATAGCGTCTCATCAAAGTAGTCGACAGTAGATCGTTTAGGTGCCTGGACGGCCTTGGCCATGATTCGGACGGCATCATCAAAGTTTTCGTTCCGTAGTTCCATCTCTGCCCATTCGATCCACATGTCAGCAAGCTCAGCAACAGACTTAAAGGGGACCTTGACAGCTTTCTCCATGATGATGCGAGCATTTCGCAAATCACCGCCACGCTCGTAAAACTTGGCGTAGTTGGCCCAGAGCTGGTGGAAGGCGCCAACAGCCCGTTTTGGCTGAATGGCTGCAATCGCGTCGGTATAGGTCTGCGCAACTTCTTTCTTGTTATCACCCCAAAGAGCCACCCTCTTCTCCCATTCGGGTACACTGTTAGGGTTTTGTCGCAACAAGACGTCGTTGAGAAGAAAAGGTCGTCGGTCCATGAGTTGTTCAAAACGCATCATTCTGATGTCCAACTCAAAATCCGCATTCTCATCCTCGATGCCCTTTTCAGCTCGCGAAGATGCCACTTCCATGAGAGTGCCGATGATGGATTCCTCGAACTCGGTGTAAGCCTCGAAAATTAGGGTGAAATCTCGAACAGTCATGACTGTCGTGATGCCTTCTTCAAAGACATCACGAGCCCGTTCAAAGCTTCCTCGACGGATCCAGTAGGTCGCCAACCCTGACCAAAGCTTCCCTCTTTGGTCAGCGAATCGAGTGATGCCACTTCTAATAATGCGTTCGGCGTCGATTCCCGTCTCGTACCCAGTCTCAATTTCGGCGGCGTGTTCGACGAGTAAGTCAACCATCTCGCTCCAAAGCTCGTAATGGCCCTTCCCATGCTTGCTGTTGAATCGCGTATTGTTGAGAATATCGATGAATTTCAGGGCAGCCTCCGTATACAGGCCTGTCTGCACAAGAAGTTCAATGAAGTCCTCCGCATCCTCGGGGTGAACTTGCATGTACCGTCGCCAGATCTTCACGGCCGTTGTTCCTGCGGCGGAGTTGGCGAAAGGTCGATAGACAGCCCAGATACGGTTATGCTGTGTTATCGGAAGGGCTCTTAGGGCGCGATCGAAGGTCCGTCGGGTGAAGGTCACGAGCGGCTGCTTGGTGAGAAACCTCAGATACATTTCCCATATCCTCGGCATTTTGTTGAGCAGGATTAGAGCTCTTTCGAATAGGGCGTTGACCTTGCGGTACTCGGCGACGAAAATCGCTGGGTTTAGCTTGGCCACATGCTTCACTCGGAATACAAGATACTAATCCATGTTAGATGTCACATGAACCACAAAACAGAAACAAGATTGATGGGATCAAGACGTACCAGCTTCCAGAGCTTATAAGATCGAGGCAGCTGGACGCATGCCCGCTCCATCACGAATGTTTGTTCAACCACAGTGCCATGGCGGGCCTTGAATTCAATGTATGCTAGCCAAGGCTTAACACTAGCGGGGTTGCGGAGGATATCTTGCTCGTAGACGGAATCTTCGTTGGACTGGTTGCGGAGAGAGTTAGTTTTCGCTTGACTGCGGACACGCGTTGGGGATGGACATACCACAAGGTGCAGTTGCGGTTGCCTGTGCGCCCCATTTGGGGTTGGGACAATGGGGGCCATAATGATCGAAATGGTCGTTTAAGCAAGGAAGGTGATGGACAGGGTTTCGCAAAGAGAGCGGGCGAAAGAGATCAGTGTGAGCCGTACATCGTCGAGGCCAGTCGAGAAGATGAAAGAGGGTCTGCCTGAACGCAGCAACGCAGTGCTGCGACTTTTATGCTCCTCAAAGGGCGATTCGTGACCGAGCGATCGGTATTGTGACCGTCCAGATCGTCGTCGACGTTTCGAATGCAGCGCGATCCAACGGAGCGGAGGCGAATGATGTTGATAGACGCTCGTGAGGCTTGGTCGCGTAACTTTTGTTGTATTTTTCCTTTGGGCTCGCGCTGGTCAGCGAGACAAGGCGGGTCCAGCGGCCACTGACAGAGCTCCACTGAGAAGCGCTGTAGAGTGGAGAGGTTGCTCGCTTATAGCGATATGTACTAACTCTTTGTGTTCTGGGTACCAGCTGCCCAGCAACTGCGCCCAACTGCACCTTGGCAGGGTGGCAGGTAAGCTACCGGCTTACCAGTTGACGTTAGTGCACGTGTGACGAAGGTGCCTTGATGCAACTTGAAGCTCCGCCAGCCCTCAACCAATTTGACATTCTGGACGGAATCTGCTCCGAGCACACCTATAATCCTTATTCAAAATGTCGGGAGCTGCAGTGAGTCATAAAGATTGGGCTGCTACCATGGAGATGCAGAAACTGATGACCACAGGATCGCGAGGCCGTCTTCCCAACCCGGCAGTCGCTGGGTATCATGAAGGCGAAGCTCAAGGGGGCCGAGACTGGGCACAGCTTGTTGAAGAGAAAGAGTGAAGCTCTTACAAAGTATGAACTGCCCCAAAGCCTATGCGATCTCAGTAGCTGACCAAAACTTCTATCTAGGCGATTCCGAGGTCCGCCATCCCATCCCACCCCCTGTCCGCCGTTCGAAACTATCATCGCATGCTGATACCGTAGTACCGCAGAGATCACGAGACGAATCGACGAAGCCAAGCGGAAGATGGGTCGAGTGATGCAAATCGCGGCCTTCTCCTTGGCGGAAGTGACCTACGCTGTTGGCGGCGACATTGGATACCAAGTGCAAGAGTCCGCCAAGTCGGCTCGATTCCGCGTCCGCACCAAGCAGGACAATGTTTCCGGCGTCTTGCTGCCAGCTTTTGAGAGTTACCAAACCGAGGGTAATAACGATTTTGGCCTGACGGGTCTGGGAAAGGGAGGACAGCAAGTTCAGCGATGCAGAGAGACTTATGCGCGAGCTGTGGAAGCTCTGGTTGAACTCGCCAGCTTGCAGACGGCTTTCGTCATCCTTGACGAGGTCATCAAAGTCGTTAACCGACGTGGTCAGTTACTTGGATTCCCATGCTCTCTCTTAGTACTGACTGATATCTCTAGTGAATGCTATTGAGCACGTTATTATCCCACGAACCGAGAACACAATCAAGTATATCAACTCCGAGCTGGATGAGTTGGATCGTGAGGAGTTCTACAGACTGAAGAAGGCAAGTTTGCTTGTTCGCTTGCGAAGACATATCTAACGAGATTTGTGATAGGTTGCGAACAAGAAGCAACGCGACACTGCTGCTGCCGATGCCGAGATGAAGGCAAGACGTGCTGCGCAGGCCGCAGCGCAAGGTGGCGAGCAACCTCAGAAAGAAGAATCAGCACCAGCTGATATTCTTGGCGCTAACGATGACGAAGATGTCATCTTCTAAGGATTCGGCGAGGATAATCACTGATTATTATCACACAGCCGATGGATGGGGGAGCAGATGGGAGGATTAACTTTTTGACTTGGAGGCAAATGAGTGACGAACCTTGATCGTGGCTCGCAATGAGGAAGAAAGGGCGTGCAAATTATGACATTAGGAGTTGATAGGCTATTATTATTGTTACAGATGGCCTTACTGGCGCTGGTACGTGACCTTGATGGGCTTTTCTCCCAGGCTCATGCCCGCAGTGTTCTCCTTTGCGGTTATGGCACCTTGCTCTGCCTCGTACTCGACGAAGGCAATACCCCGACGGCCAGGCACCAGTCTGACCTCGCGGAAGCCCTCGAAGCGCCCAAAAACGCTTGTCAAAGCCTCGATGTCGTAGTCTTCGGGGAGGTTCTGGACGAACAGAATCTTGTTGGGAGGGAGGAACTCGTCCAGGACACCGCCCGATGCCGCAGCGCTTGTTGACTTGAGACCTGATGGTCTTGCCGCCTTTGTTGGCCGGTTGTCTGGTGCTGCACCTGGGCCTCGCTTGCTGAGCTGCCTTTGTTCTTCCGCAGCCTCGAGTGCCTTGCGCTTGTCTGGGATTGGACGTTAGTAACTGGTCGATTAAACGCTGGCGAGTTGTTGTCGCATACCCTTTTCTGCCTGTCTGTGTCTCTTATGAGATTCGAACTCTTCTTGGCTGCAGTTCATCTCGACAGTCTTGTCACTTCTGCTGCGCGCCAACGCGACCTTCATCGGCTTGTTGAAGAGCTCGAATCCATCAACCTCCTCAATAGCGCTCTGTGCGCTTTCGGGGTCATTAAAGACGATGAAGGCCTGGCCCTTGGCCTTCAAATTCTTCTTGGCCACAACATCGACGACATTGCCGAACTCGGAGAATATCGTTCTCAAAGCTTCCGTCAAAGTCTCGAGCTTGACGCGCTCCTCTAGGTTCTGCACGTAGACACTATAGACCGATCAGCAAACGATCTTCACGTAGCGTGTCGAGTGTGCAATGACACGCACGTGGAGATAGGGGCTTCTGAAGCCATCTTGAATGCGCTGTGGAAACAAGTGAGCGCTGTCGCATTTGTTGAGTGAGCAGTCGAGGGTGAAATGGAACCTAAGCCACCGAGGTCCACTTTGTCCGACCATGCAGAGAGGTAGGTAAGTGCACGTGCAAGGATCGCGTTTATGCACTTAAACAGGCATTATGCTCTTATCGGGCTGTCATTGGTGGGTTGCCATAACGTTTTGGACTTGATGTTTTCCTCGCGAAACTTTGCAAAAGTTCGCAAAGGTCTCTTCTCAGCGAAACACTGTTGGCATTCGAGCCTGATCTGTTGATGTCATAGGTATGCTGAGTCTCATGAACATGAACACGGCTCTTTATCCTCTTCCCGTCCTTCGGCGCATCCACCGTGAATCGCGCCCATAGTAAAACAACCTTCCCTTCAGACGAATGATGCTTCCGGGTACTGGGGATAGGAGCACGTCTCTGAGGTTTTCAACCTTGCCACTCATGGCTCAGCACAAGTGCATTATGAATAGGGTGGCAGGCAGACCTAGTTGTTTGTCCCTTGGAAGTCACCTTGATCGTTTCATGGGGGTCACCCCCATCTCACCAACCGTTCTCGCCTCATTTTTTTAGGACCACGATGCTCTATTGTCCGATGAGGCGCCGACTTGCCCACTTGAAGTTTCGGTTTGTACTAGAACCGAGCTGTCGATCGCATGTCCGTTCGATCTCTTAGCTTGACCCGGTGTGAATGGGATGTCGTGGTAGGCATGGATCTTCATGTGAGCTCCCTCTCGTGGTGATGGTCTGTTTATCTTGCGATAGCCCTATATCTGTCCTGCGACAATTCGGGGCTTCTCTGGCGATAATGTGCGAATTGCCATTCCAATGTTGGCCAAGGGTAGGATTTCCGTTAATGTGGGACAATCTTCCGTCCAGCCGCCGGCTCCGAACGGATCCAGGAACCCGGTGTGGGTGGCCAACAGACCCGATTTTCCGGACCGAGTGCCTCAAGGTATACTTGATAGTTGTGTTCTTGGCTTATGATACTCTTCATTAGTATGGTTGAGCATCCCCCGCGGGGCTAGGTAGACAGATCTTGAGTGCCGCCCTGTCCGATATAACCTCCTTGCTGTGTTCCGCCTCTGTATCCGTGGCCAGGGACTCCAGTCTCCTGTTTCCTTCCAAGCCAACGAGTGTATACGGCGCATCTTTGAGAGTAAGATAACCTGTCTCAATATCTTCCCGAGATGCAAGGTGGGTCGAGGGGCCATTTTGGGGTTCTTGGCTCAACCCTTCAGTCCTTCCACCAACTGGTTTCGGAACCTGGGTCGCTAATTGTGAGCTTGTTCCAATACATGTCTTAGTTGTGATCGAGATTTTTGACGCCACGTCGTCAGTGTCGACTGCAGTGTGCTCAGGGCCGCGTTGAAGCTCAATGCATTTCTAGACATTATCCTGATCATCAGGATCGGCGTTCGACAAGCGTCCCGGGTGAAACGGCTTTCTGCTTGATGTTGGGTAGGTTTCCACATGTCATTCTTGACCATGGCAAAGTAGTGAAATAGAAGGACTAGGGAGATAAAGTCTGCCGTCAAAGACTGGCATGTGTTGCGTTATCTCGATCGTCGAATCGACGATTCGATCACGGCAGAACTATGCCTTTGCATGGTGAGCCTAGACGGGTATTTAAATGTCATATGCCGACCGCTGTTCAATGCTAAATTCTCATATCATTATCGTTTTATGACAAGTCCTTACACATCTTGCCTATAGATCTTGAAAACGACCTGTCAATGCCTACCATGATTCAAGAACAACCCCCCCTGGGCATCTCAGCCCTCTTGATGGAGCTATATGACTTGCCGCCAGCAGAAGTCAAGCAAAGCCAACAGTTCCAAAGCCTACAAAAGCCAAACTTGGACAAGGCCCGCCTGCTGGCCTCGATTCCCGGTACACCCAGACCTTCTATTCGACCCCTGCATCTTCTCTATCTCTTCTTGACCGAGATCCCTGGAGAATGGCCGACAATTAATCTCATCAAATGCCATACACGACTCTTCAAGCTTCTCCCTGAGGAGGTTAAGGCGCACGAGGATGGCGACTCAGCTTGGCTGGTGGGAGCTACCAAAGAGCTCGTGAAGAAGTCGTACACCTCGTTCTCTCAGTTCATCGGATCTGGCAACGAACCTGCTCTGCGAGCTACAAATGCCGACAACTACATCACTTATCGAGGTCTAAACCATTTCGTCAGCAACTTTCAGCTGCTGATCGACTCGTCTAAGACAAAACCCGTTGTCGCTATTGCGCTCCCTAACGGTCCAATCCTTGCAGCCACTTGTATCGCAGTCACCACCTACTACACCGCGGCACCCATCAACCCAGCAGCTGGCCCTGAGCAGTTCCAAGCAGACATCTTGCAATCCAGAGCTCAATGTATTCTGACCACGCGCGACGATTACAAGAAACTCTGTCTTGATGCCCAATGGGTTGTGAAGAATAACATCCAGATCTTTCTTGTGAACTGGACTCGTGGCGATGACATCTGTGTCACCACAGTGAGGGGGGAAGAAACACCGAAAAACGGTACTATGCCTGAGCCTAACAGTGCCGACGACATAGGCCTGATTCTCTTCACAAGTGGGACATCGGGAACCAAGAAGGTTGTGCCCCTAACAATGCATTCGATCATAGCTGGCATTGTCTTCGTGATGGAGTCATGGGGTCTGACGTCGCAGGACATCTGCCTCAATATGATGCCCCTATACCATGTGTAAGTAACTCTTGCCGACTATGGAAGTTCCCGGTGATCTAAAAAGTCATAGTGGTGGTCTGGTAAGAAACATCTTTGCGCCAATTTTCTCCGGTGGCTCGACAGTTTGTTGTTCTGCATTCGACCCCAACCTCTTCTGGGATGTCGCCGAGGATATCCAACCCACTTGGTACTACGCGTCGCCATCGATGCACTCTGTCATCCTGGCCGAGGCAACAGTCCGGACAAAAGCCCTGGAGAACAGTCGCATTCGCTTGGCTTGCAATGCCGCAGGTGGTCTCCTGCCATCTCTGGCCTGCCAACTGCGCGACACCTTCAACTGCGTTGTACTTCCTAGCTATGGAATGACTGAGTAAGTATTGTGACTGAAGTCGTGGCCAAATACTGACGGATGTAGGTGCATGCCCATCTCTACACCCCCTCTTGACTACCGTCTGGATCGCGAGGGCACATCTGGTATTAGTACTGGTCCAGAACTTGCTATCCTGGATTGGTCAGAGGTCGTGGTCTCGAATGGGACAGTAGGAAGAATCTGCGTTCGTGGTGAGCCAGTCTTTCCTGGTTACCTAAAGCCAGACGGCACGTACGACAAGTCTCCCTTCAATAAGGATGGCTGGTTCGATACGGGCGATCTTGGATACATGGACAATGACGGCTATCTTTACATCACGGGCCGAAGTAAAGAGGTCGTCAACCGCGGCGGAGAATTGATCTCCCCGTTCGAGGTTGAGAATGCTATCATGTCAGCATCACTGTCCGACGACTCCCCGATCAGCGGAAGGGTCAGCCAGGCTTTGGCGTTCTCAGCGTGTCACGATGTCCTCCAAGAAGTTGTTGCAGTCGCCTTGGTGACCCCTCCCATGGTCCCACGAGTTGATCTCAAGACCCTGCATAGCTCTTTGAAGTCGTCTCTGCAGCAAGCAAAATGGCCTGTTTTGATCACCTATATGGATGATCTTCCCAAGAAGAACAACAAAGTCCTTCGAATCAAGCTTGGACAGCGATTGGGGCTGCCTGATGTGAGCGATGACACCCCATACCTTGAAAGGCACTGGCAGGCCTCATGCCCACCCCCCGACACAACCCTGTCCGCTCCAATCGAATGCTCTCCCTGCTCAGTCGATTACACCAATCTGTCGAGGCAGATACAAGGTCTTCTTCCTCGGAACACGGAGGTCTTTTGTCGCCAGGACCCGAAGGACGGTGGACCTGAGGCCGTCTTGGCCCCAAGACAAGCCGGTATGGATGTGATCGGGGTCGAACTGGTCAATGACATCCGGCGAGGCCTGGGCATGGCGATCGACAATTACATGATACCCAGCCAAATACACGCATTGACTAAGCCACTCCCCAGAAGTAGCTCAGGAAATGTTGATGTCGCTAAACTGCACATGGAGGTTGAGCGCTGCCTGGCTGACTCCATGAAGAAGCTGAGTGCAACCACAGAGGGACTGGTCACAAAAGCATTCGCGGAAACCTTATCGATCCCTTCGGGCGATATACCTCCTGATGTTGACTTTTTCAGTCTGGGAGGGGACTCCTTGGCAGCTGGCCGTCTTATGTCGGCGCTGCGTGCCCACTTCAACGTACATCTGCCCATCAGTCTCGTATTCAACGAAGGAACTGTTATGGCCATTGCGACACATATTGACAAGGTTTCGAGCTCGCATGAATCTGATGACGAAAAGGCGGACAACACCGTAGGCTGTACCGAGACCTACAGCTCCACCAACCCTTTTCTGATGTTTCTGCAGTTGATCCCTTTGGTGGTCATCTATCCCCTGAGACGAGCCTTCCAATGGACTATCTTCATGGTGGCTCTGGCCTACAGTCAGATGCTCCCTACAAACAACTCGGTTCCTGGAAGACTCTTGAATTTGACGGTCTCTATCCTCATCTCTCGGGTCGTCGTTCGCTGTGTCGCGCCTCTCGTCGGTATAGTCGCGAAGTGGCTCATCATCGGTCGTTATCGGGAAGGTCTCTATCCCATGTGGGGATTCTACCATACCCGGTGGTGGATGGTCCAAAAGATCACGAGTATTTGCGGCAAAGGCTTCTTTAACATGAATGACACTACGGGGCGTCTCTACTGCCGACTCATGGGCGCCAAGATTGGGAGGAATGTCAAGCTCACTGGCGCCGCCCTTGGAGAATGGGATCTACTCGATATCGGGGACAACACTATCCTCTCGAAGTGCATTTGTCGCCCATTTGCGGCGGAAGGCAACACAAGCATGTACCTGGGCCGTATCAAGATTGGAGCGGGCTGCTCGGTTGGCGTCGCGTCGATTGTAGCTCCAGGGTCCGAGATGCCCCCCAACACTTGTCTCGGCTTCAACTCGTCCAGCTGGGAAATGGAGGATGCAGACGAAGCATACCGGGACCAGTTGCCAAGCCAAGCCCAGAAACCTCACTGGCTACTACAATGCCTTTTCACGATGCCGCTCAAGCTTGTCGCCTGGTTCCTGACTCTCATCCCTTGGATGGTTGGCCTTATTGGCATGGTTATCCAAAAGCCTTCGGAGAGTGATTCTCCTCTACGAGGCATCGTCAGCTGGTTTGCTGAACCGGACCGAGTAGGATACCACTACCTTGCACTCGTCCTGAAAGCTCTCTTTGGACCATTCTTCCTATTTGGATTCACAGTCGTGGTCAAGGGAATCCTGGACACAGTATTTGGCAGGATTGGTCTAGATTCTGTCCAACGCCAAGGCGCAGTCGCTACTTGGAGAGTAAACCTCACCAAAGCTCTTTGTCCTGTTCCCCGGCTCCATGACGTGACCTCACTATTCGGGCAACATTACGAGGCAACATCCGTGGCCTTAAGAATGCTAGGGGCGAAGGTTGGCGACCGAGTGTACTGGCCAGGGACCGGCCCTAGTATCAGTGACTACCACCTGTTGGAGGTTGGCAACGATGTTGTGTTTGGCTCCCGCGCTCACTTGGTGACTTCTGACGGCCTCGGATCCGAGAAAATCGCCATCAAAGACCGCGCCATGATTGCCGATCGTGTTTGTCTTTTGCCTGGCGTTGAGGTTGGAGAACGAGTGACCATGGGATCCGGTGCATTGACACGACGAGGCAAGATTTATTCGCCAGGAGGAACATATGTTGGTTCCAAAGGAGGCGATGCTGTGTGTTTGTCGACGGGTCGCGATGTTAAGGATAAGGGGAACACTCGGGTCCGAATCCAACATATGAGTAGCGACGAAACTTTGACCGGACTTAGACGCCAAACGGGGAACTTGCACGCACGCACCCAGATCTCGCACATGAGGAGCGATGATACCCTGGCAGAGTCAGGCAACGGCCCGAAGAAGGCAACATATCACGTCTCGGCCGACCCCTTCATGACTTCCGAGAGCGAGACAGATGACAGCTCTGACGACGACGCCCCTAAGCAGGACCTATCTCCGTTTGGACGCGCTTTTTACCTCAACCTCGCCCCGTACCATGTCCTTGGGCCCCTCGCAATCTTCTGTTATTCGGCGTTTCTCACCGTGTTCACTGCGTTCTATTGGAACATTCCCAGCATATCGTCTGTCCAGGTTGTGGACTTGGTTGTCAAACGGTATCTTCGAGAAGGCCTGAGTGTGTGGTATGATCTGGCAGCGGTCTTCGTTCTGACTTTGATCATGATCGCTATCTTGACAACGGTTCAAGCTGTTTTCGCCCTCGCCATCGTCATTTGTTCAAAGTGGTCTTTACTGGGTCGACGCACGCCTGGAAATTATGACTGGGATAAGTCTTCATACTGTCAGCGTTGGCAAGTCTTCCTCGGCATTGAGCGGCTCCGGCGACAGTGCTATCAGGGTAACGGTGTTTTAGGCCTTCTGACAGGGACTAGTTGGATCGTGTTCTACTTTAGAGCTCTGGGCGCCGACATTGGAAAGGACTGTGCTCTGTTCGCAAATGGAATGCCCAGCCTGATGTTCACCGAGCCGGATTTGATCACTCTAGGCGATAGGGTTGCCGTCGATGATGCGAGTGTTGTCGCACACATCAATACGCGAGGGAAGTTCGACTTGAACAGGCTTGAGATTGGGGATGGATGCGTGCTGCGAACAGGTAGCAGACTGCTGAGTGGTGCGCAGATGAAGAAGGAGAGTTGCTTATTAGAGCATACACTTATTATGGGGGGTGACATTGTTGAAGCAAAGTGGACAATGCAAGGTTGGCCAGCTGAGCGGTTTACGCAAGGAAGAGTCAAGGAGTAATCTCAGGTATCGAAGTTGTAAGCAAGACCTAGGTACTTTGTTGCTTAAATAAATCCTAAATACTAATTTTGCCTGCTCGAAGTAGATCCATAAACGTCTTAAGCTCTGGAATCATTCCTTTCAGCATTTTCATCTGCCCCGGCTGGTAAATCAGAGCTGGTTGCCCTGCCCCCGGCTGTTGATGGCAAGTCAGGAATTCCTTCGTTCCACTGGGCAATTCCCATGAGAGTATACTCTATTTGAAGATTCAAGACGTCGATTGCCCTTGTCTAGATTTTCTCCTCATTGGCTACTTCCTTTGGTAATACAACAGCATTGTTATGCTCAAGCATGATGATGTAGGAGACTGCTGAATTGTGTGGTAACAAAAGGCATCTGGACACCTTATCACTAGCCTGAATGGATGCCATTCCTTGCTTTCTTCATAAGTAATAGAAGTGTAATAGATACAAAGTATGTAAGGCGGCGTCTTTCTCTACCCGGTGACTTAATTAGTGTCCAAACGCTTTCGACCTAAACTCAGACCTCTGTTTTCTTTTAGTATTCCTTACTTAAATTAGAACTTTTACCTAACCCTATCTATATAGCTATTTATAATTTTATACTTATTTATTTTATATTAATTACTCTTTTCCTTTTTATAATATATTAACCTTTTAATAAAATATAAATAAAATATTATATTATATTATATTATATTTTTACTATATTATCTTTACTTATTTGTGTCGCAAAGGGTTGTCGTGTTTGATTCGTTGTACGAGGCCTTTGAGACGTCGCTCTTGAGTCTCGATGAAGATGCGCTGTTGGCCGGTGAGAAGGACTTGTTGCTTGACCACGCAGCAACCGAAGACAACTAAGTTGACCCTCTGAAGGTCTGACAAGGGTCGCGAGACCGCCAGGAGCTTCTTTGGGTCTAATAGCCGTACGAGGCCAGTCTGCTTCAAGCAGGCCATGGCCTTTGTGAGGTTCCGCCCTGATAGCGTTAGTGTATCAGCGGGGCACGTTAGTATGATCGTGTACCACTGGGCTTTGGCGCTAGAGTCGGTAATCGGGTGTGCGCACCGGATGATTTGTGTAGGGACTGCCATTTCGTACGATGTTTGTAGATGTGCCTGGGTGTTGCTGGTCGAGTCGTCATTGCCAGAATGGGGAGCAGGCCACTCTTATTATTGCGAACTGGCGACGTGTACTTAATGAAATAAGGTTCGTTGAGGCAGAGTGTTAGGCGCGGCGGCATTGCAAAGCTTGTTTGGATATTGACTCTTGCATTGAAAGGCATTGGGCTTGATGGCTTGATTGTGTTAAAAACTATATATCTCTTGTTGGATTGCCTTGATCTACCCCTTGGGTATATAATGAGGTTGAATTACTTAAATCTTTACTTATTTTCCTAGGCTTATAATACCTTTTTGTTTTAGTTTATAAGGGGAGAAAACCCTACCTTAAAGAATAAGATAAAAAACCCCTTATATAGCTTTTTTTTATCTTTTTTTTACTATGTTATTTATATACTTTTTATATTACTTTTATATTAATTTACTTATTAATTAATTATAAGTTTTTTTTTATTTTATTTATTTTTTTATTATTATTTTCTTTAAGATATTTTATTATATATATAAGGCTTATAAGTTTATTTATAAGATATATATTACTTAATATATTATATTTATTAATTTTTAATATAGCTTAATTTAATATATAATTATTAGCTTAGTAATTAAGGATTTTATTTAATACTAAGTATATATATTTAATTTAATTTTTATTAATAACTAACTTTTTTATAAGTCTTTATATTATAGGTATAATATATATTCTTAAGTGCCTTTAGCTAAATTTAAACTAATAACCTCTTTATATATAAAAAAAAATTCTATTATTAAAATTATTATTAAAATTATTATTATTATACTTTTAAAAGTTAATATATATATATTATAAATTTAATAATATAGGTTTAATTAATTAAACCTATATACTTTTATCTATTACTAAGTCTAGCCTTAACTTAGGGCATACTTAATATTAAAAGAAAAAGTAATAATATAAAAAAAAATTTAATCTCTTTAATTAACTAAGAGGCTATTTATTTATTATAAATAGATTTACTCTTAGTATAATATATATAATATTTATAATAGTATTAATAAACTTTATTAATCTAAGTTACTTAAGTCTTTTAACTTTAAGTATAAAGCCTTTATTATTAAAATTATTAAGGTATTACTTAAGATATTTTAATCCCTTTCTTAAGTAATATAAAGTTTATTATAAATAATTATTAATTATTTAAATTAATTAAAATTAATTCTCTTATTATTATTAAGAGAGGTTTAATTATAATTAATAACTTATAATAATATTATTATAAATACTAAGTATATTAATTAATTAATTAATTAATTATATAATAATACCTTTTTATAAAAACTTTTAAAATTATTAAAATATTAAAATTAATATATATAGGTATAGGTTTTTATATAATTAAAATAACCTTAGTAAAGAGCTTTATAAGCTTTATAAGGGCTTAAAGCTTATATATTATTAATTATAGCTAATAATAAATAATAAGGCTTTTTAAAGTATTACTATAAATATATAATAATTAAAAAATATAAATTAAACTTATTACTTTTAATTATAATTTTTTATTTATTTTTTTATTTTTTTTTATTAAAAGACCTAAGGGATAAGCTAAAAGAAATAAATAATTTAAGTGCTAATAAGAGAAACTTTCTTATAACCTTAGAAAAAGGCTAAGAATACTTATATAAAAGTTATTTTATAACTTTTATTTTTAATATAAGTACTTTTTAAAATATAAAATAAAAATAATAAAATAAATTAAAAAAGTCTTATAATTAACTAAGATTTAATTATATTATAATAAGTATAATATTAAGAAATTAAAATTATTAATATTATAAGTATTTTTAAAGAGATTAATACCTTAAGGTTATATAAGAATTTTAAACCTAAAAAGTTAATACCTTAAGTTAAGGCTAGACTTAGTAGTAAATAAAAGTATATAAATTTAAATAATTATTTTTATTATTATATATCTAGATAACACGGGTTTTATTATATAACTAATCTAGCTCTATAAGAGATAAATCTAATAGCCTTTAAATAGAAAAAGGATAACTTAATATATATATATAATTATACCCTTACCTTATACTTTGCCTTATATTTATGCCTTGCTTTTAATAATAGAGCTATTAAAATTAGCCTCTTACCCTTTACTTTTAATAATACTTAGACCTCTTATTAAAGTTAAGAGTTTTATAATAATTAATAATAATTAAAGCTTCTTTTAACTTAACCTATGCTTTATTTAATAAACCTATTATTAAAAATAAATAAAGTATTAAAAAAAAGCCTAAAATCTCTTTTTATATTAAATTACTTTAAATTATTATTTCCTTTATTAAGCTAAATAAATTTAACTCTTTTTATAATAACTCTAAGTTTCTTAATTTAAGACCTTTTTAAGTAAATTATATACTTAATTATAATAAGAGCTCTAATAAAAGTAAAGCTTATAAAAAATAACCTTAGTTATCTTTAATAAATTTAGACCTTTTTCTTATAAAACCTAATATTTAAATATAAAAAATATATTCTTATAAACCTAATTATACTTAAAGACCTTATTAAGCTTTCTTATTAAAGAATTAATAAATATAATACCTTCTTTAAGGAATTAATATTAATTATAAAATTACTCTCTTATTATTAAAATATAATTAACTTATATATTAAAGAAGCCTAAGAAACTATAAAAAAGATAATTAAGAGAGCTAGATATAAAGAAGTATTATTATTAAAAGATAAATACTTAATATATATATTATTAATAAATATAACTCTTAAATTACTAAAATTACTTATAAGACTACTAGAAATACTTTAATTTATAAGATAAAAGAAAGCTAAAGAATTAGTGATTTTATTAAACCTAAGAAAATAAAAGACCTTAAATTTATTATTTCTCTTAGAAATTATATAAAGTATTAAAACTAATACCTTAATTATTAAATTTCTTATTATTAAACTTATATTAAATTATTATTTTTTATTAAATCTAATATTAAGATAATAAAATTATCTAAGTACTTATTAGCTAGGTATATAAGTAAGATTATAAAAAAAACTAAATTTAACCTTAATAAATCTATTTTTAATATTTAATATAAATTTATTAGAATTTATTATTAAAGGTCTTAAAGCTTAATTCTTAATAAGAGTTATAAGCTAAAAAGGACTAATATTATAAGGATTATAAAATATAATTTAATAAACTTTAATTTTAAATAAAATAAGGTAAGAAATTAAAGAAGTATATTAATGCTTTTTAATAATAAGATATATACTTAAACTTATTAAGAAAGGCTATAGACTTAAGCTAGAGAAAGTAAAAACTATTAATACTTAAGTAGGCCTAAGTACTCTTTACTTAATAGGGATATAGGCACTACTTACCTATATATTATACCTATAGTTATAGAGACTAAAAGTAGGTAATAAAATATAATACTTAATATAATAGCTATTACTCTTATTATAAGTTATGCCTCTAGGATATTTCTAAGGATAAATAAGTATTTACCCCTAGCTATTATATCTAATACTTTTCCTTCTAGAGTTATAACTAATACTATTAATAATAATATTAGTTATACCTCTTTATTAAAAACCCCTATAAATAAGTTATTCTTTTTAATAATTAACTATAATAAAATAGCTATAAATAAGAGAATTATTATTAAGGTATTTTATTTTATTAAAATTTATATTAAACCTAATAATAAAAACTTATTAAAAACTTAATAAATAAAATACTAAAAGAAATAAAAATATTAATTTTAAGTTTATAAATATTAATTTATTTTAACTAAATTTATTATTTAAAGATAAATTTAAAAAACTTTTTTTTAAAATCTTTTATAATAAAACTATTATTATCTTTATAAATGCCTACTTATAAGTAAACTTTATTTACTCTTATATAAAAAGAAATAGCTTATAATAAGTTACTTTTATTAAGGATAATATATAAAGACTTATTAGAGGTAATATATTAATATAATAATAAAGACTTCTTAATAAAAATAAATAATAAACTTATATTATATTTATTAATACTTTTCTTAATATTATTAAAAATAAATTTAATATAAAACTTTAAAAAGCCTTAAAATAGCTTAATTAGGCTTACTTTAATATTAAGAATATTAAAAGTAATTAATTTTTTTAAGATTTCTTAATAAGAATATTTAATATATCTAAGGTAATAAAAAAAGTATTTAATCTTAAGCTATTTATTTACTTTTATATTAAATTATACTTAAAACTTTATTAACTTTATAAAGCCTTTATTATAACTAATAAATAATTAAAATATATTAATATAATAAATAATAAAAAGAAAACCTTAAAAGAAAAACTAAAGAAAGCTTATAAAGAGAAACCTAAAACTAAGGGTAAAAGGATTAGAATTAAGAGTAAGTAAGCTTATCTTATTAAAGAAAAAGATAAGAAAGAGGTAAAGCTAAAGGAATTAGCCTTATAAAATAATAATAGGCTATAAATCTAAAGGTAATAAGACTAAAACTAATTACTATAAGAAATAAGACCTAGAGAAATTAAAGATAATACCTATAATAATTAACTTTAATTATAATAATTTAATAACCTAAGTTAATAATAGAGAACTTAGAACTAATAAGATAATAAAGGACTAAGAGAAAACTAAGGGCTATAGAGGGAATAAAGAAGAGATATTATTAAGCTAAAATTAAAATAATAAAAAAAGGCTTTACCTTAAGAATTATAAAATTAAGGTACTTAGGGATTTAATTAAAAAGAAGTAAACCTAAATTACTATAAAATATAAAACTAGGACTAAAATAAGTAAAACTAGAACTATAATAAATAAAACTAGAGAAGGCTAAAAAGAGTATACCTTATAGATAAAAAATCTTAAAATAAAAAAGAAATAAAAAAAAGTAATAAAAGTACCTTATATTATATAAAAATCTTAAATAATAATATAAAATCTTATTATATTATAAAATAAAAAGATAATATTAATTTTATTATTAATAATAATTAAGTTATTAAAGTAATTAATAAACCTAACTTTAGTTATTAACTTAATAAAAAAACCTTAATATATCTTTAAATCTTATTTACTTTTAAAGAAATAAAAAATATTAAAACCTATTAAGTATATTATAATATTAGCGCCTTAGTTATTATAATTAATAAAAAATAGCTTATAAAATATAATAAAAAGGTAATATAAAAAGACTAAGAATTAAAGATACTTAGAGGAATTAGAAAAGTCACTAATATTATATAATTAATTACTTTTAACTTTTATTTACTTAGATTTATTTAAGGAATAAAGGTTAAAGTATACTTTATTATTAAAGCTAATATAATTAATTACCTTAACCCTTATATATTACTTAAAATAAGGTTTTTATATAAGTATAAGGCAAAGATTAATTTTATTAACCTAAGTACTTTTTTTAGATCTATATATAATATAATTATTAAAAAAAAAATCTTTAAAAAAAGACTTTTACTCTTAGCTAAGTAATAAGAAGTGCTTATATAATTATAATAAAGAAAGATAAAACTATATTTCTCTTAATTAAGTATAAAAATCTTCTTAGAACTTATAAACTAAATAAGGAGAATAAAGCCTTTTACTTTAAAAAAAAAAATAAGCGCGCTTTTAATAATACTATTAATAAAACTATTACTAAGATAATTATCTTTTATAATAGTAATAATAAAGATATCTAGATCTATAAGAGATAACTTCTTAGTTATATTTATAATTATAATAGTAATAAGATAGCTAATATTATTATTAGCTTATTTAAAATAATTAACTTCTTAGATATTATTAGCTAGGACCTTAAATAAGGAACTAAAGTCTAAAACCTACTAATAATTAGATCTTTATTAAATAAATTAGAGGAACTTATTATAAAAGATAATAAAAGCGACTTAGTATATATTAATATTAGATTATTAAACTATAAAATTAGTTATCTTAAAGGTATTTTATTAGTAAAAAATAACTTTAGAGTTAAAGTAATTAGCCTTAATAAGGAATAGATCATAAGGCTCCTTAAGCTTATAAATAAATATAATATTTATAGGGATAAAGGTATTATTTCTATACCTAAAGAGAAAAAGATAAGAATTAATCTAATTAAAGGTTAATAAAATTAAAAGAGAATTATTAGAGTTTACTTAATAGGAATTAAAAACTATTACTTCTTAAATAAAGTCTATAGAAAGCTATATATAGCTAGGAAGATATATTATCTAGATAAACTAATACTAATTGTATGCCTTATATTTATTATCTAGAGAACTATAAATAATAAAAAGAAAGGCAAGGTTATTATTAACCTATAACCCCTAAATAATATTATAGTACCTAATATATACCTCTTGCTAGATTAAGAGGATATTATAGTAAATATAAGAAGAAAGAAGTTTTTCTTAATATTTAATAAAACTAGCTTTTTTTATTAGCTCTTAATTTATAATACCTATTATAACTAAATAATAGTTATATCTAACTAAGGGCTAGAGGTATTTAATATAGCCCTTATAGGATTTAAGAACTCCCTTATTTTTAGCTAGTGATTTATAAATAATATATTCTTAGAATACTATGCTTTTATATAGGTTTATATTAATAATATAATTATCTTTTTTAATATATTTAAAGAATACCTTAAATATCTTAAAGTTATACTTAAATTACTTAATAAGAACTAGCTTAAGATCGCTATAGATAAATCTTTTATAAGATATAATATAATTAAGCTACTTAGTTATATTATTAATAGGGATAATTTATATAAAACCTAAGATTAACTTAATGCCTTTATAAAAATAATATACTTAATTAACCTCGCTGCCCTTAAAACCTATATTAGGATAGCTAGATACCTTTAAAAAGATATATTATAATATAATATTTAAATAAAACCTCTTCTTAAATAAAAGACCTAGCTATTATATAAAGCTAAAGTAATATTAAAATTACTTATTAGAGTATTAAAATTAATTAAAAGACTAAAAGCTTTAATAATTACTTTTATATTTATAAAAAAAAAAAAAGGGACTTTTAATAAAATATAATAATTCCTTATAAAGTAATTTATACTCTAGCACTATGACTTAATAAAGCTACTATTCTTTAAAATTAATACTTATAAGAATAGCTTTAGTCTCTTTATCTTTTAAATTAAGAGAGATTAAGATAAAGAATTAATCCTTAAGAAGGATATCTTAAGTAAAAAGCTAAAACCTATTAGCTTTTTCTCTTATTTAACCTCTATAATAAAAGCTAAATATAGCTCTATAGAGGCTAAGGTCATAGCCCTAGCTTAGGTAATCTAAAAAATAAGAAAACTAATATAATCTAATAGGCACCTAGTAAATATTATTATAGACTATATAGTAACTAAAGGAATTATTATATATACCTCTTTAAAGATAATAGATTTTAATAAGGCTAACCTAAAGCTAATTAAAGCTATTAATTATTTATCCTAATTTAAGTTAAAAATCTTTTATATCCTTAAAGCACTTAATATTATTTTAAATATACTTTTAAGACTATTAATAAAAGACTAATTAATAAGGCAAGCTATTAAAAATAGCTTTAATAAATTAGACTTTATTATTATATTAATAAAGATAGGCTTAATATAAGTTAATATAACCCCTAAATTCCACTAATAAATCATAGAAGGATATAGCAAAGATATAAAGCTAGGTTAAATTAGGGATTATATTAAGGATATTTAAAGCCTTAAGTATAGGAACTAGTAGCTAAAAGTAATCTTTTTTTAACCTTAGGAACTCTCTAAGGATCTCTTATATTATATAAGATATAATAAAAGATAGCGGCTATATATCTTATGCCTACTTATTAGATCTATCCTTAAGATTATTTATAATAATAAATATTATTTTAGAATTAATTATATAATATAAAAACTAGACCTTATTTATTTCTACTAGATATTAAAGATAATCTATAACTATATTACTTATTACTTAATATATTATAAGAATATAATTAATAAAAAACTAACTTAAGGAGAATTATAATTAATTATAATAATACTATAACCTTTTTATATTATTATACTTAACTTTATTATAAATTTATTAAAAGTCCTTATTAATAAGATAATATAATATATAGCTAGGCATAATAAACTTAATTACTTAGCCCTTATTAATTATATTTTCTTAAAAAAGATAATATTATTAATAAGATATATATTATATATAATAAAAGAATAGGTAATAGTGCTTTTCTAGATATTACTATTATTAGATTAAGGTATATTAGTTTATATTATTAATAACTAAGACCTAAAATTTATATCTTAAATCTAGAGAGTAATTTTTAAATTTCTTAGAGTTAATTTTTTTATATTAGTTATATATTATCCTTAAACTAATAAAATCTCTAAAAGAAAGAACTAAATAATAAAAATAATAATTAGATATTATATAAGTATAAATCTAAATATGCTATAGCTAGTATTATTATTATTATTATAATATAACCTTAATAATATAATATTAAATATAATTAAAAGAGCTTTAAATAACTTAATTTATAAATTTAAATTATAAGGACTTATTAATATAGCTATTAGCTCTAGAATTAAGAAAGAAGAAGTTAATAACTAAGTATTAAAGGTATTATATAAAATCTATTATAAAAAAGCTAAGTTCCTTATTAATATATTAATATTCTTAATAAAGATTAAGTATAATATAAAATATAAAGAAATTAATATTAAAGAAGGTAATATTATTTACTTATAACTATATAAAGGATATTATTTACTTAGAAAGTTAAAAAAGAAATAATTACTTATAAAAGCTAGACCTTATAAAGTTATTTATAAAATTAGTTAATAAGTATTTAAATTTAATTTTCTTAATTACTAAAAGGTATATCTAGTTATTTTAGTTATATATCTCTAAAAACTAGCCTAAGGCAAAGACCTATACTAATATATAATTCTATTACTTACTTTAATTATAATTAATAATAAAGAAGTTATAAATTACTAAGAAGTAAAAAGAATTATATAATAATAAATTAGATAAAAGAATAAAAAGCTATACTAAGACCTATTAATAAGATAGATTAGCTTTATAATAAAAAATAATAATTAGATCTTTAAACCTAAGCTCTAAGTTATAATAAGAAGTATAATTAAGGTATAAAAGAAATTAAATCTTATTAATTAAAGCCTTAAATTTAAGAAAAAAAAAATAATACCTAAGTCTTTTAAAAAAGATAAAAAATAAAAAATTAAAAATATATAATTTAATAAGGTTAAAATATATAAGACTATAAACCTTAAATAATAATTTTTCTTTTATTAAGTATTACTTTTTTATTAAATAATTATTTCTTAATTAAAATAACCTTTTTTATTTTAAACTCTATAATATTTATATTAAACTTATCTCTTAATAAAAAGATTTATATTAAGAATAAAAAAAGACTTAGCGCTAATTTTAAAAAAGAATTAGTTATAATTAATATATATATAAGTAAAAATAAGCTATAATACTTTATTATTAATATAAAAATAAAAATAAACTTAAAAATAATATTAAGTATTATTAAATTTATTATTAAGATATAAATATAAAAAAAAATTATTAATTTTATAAAAACTTATTTAATTTTTACCCTTATATTATTATAAAAAAGGCTACTTAAATAACTAATATTAAAATTAATAAGCTATTAATAAACCTAAATACCTATTATTAAAATTAATTAAACTAAGAAAATATACTTTATAAAGCTAATTAGCTACTATTAATCTTAATAAACTTTTACTATAATAATAACCTTAGTCTTAAAACTAGGGATAAATTATATTAAAAATAAATCTAATAATATTAAATATTCTTAAAATATAGCTAAATTTAATTAAGATATTAATATAATTAATAATATTAAGGAAAATAATAAAATTAATATTATTAATAAAATAATTAATATCCTAAGTATTAAAATTAATATTAATAAATAAAATAAAGCCTTATTCTAAGACCTCTTTAATAATAATAATATTAACCTTACCTACGAGAAGCTTAATTATATTATAAATATACCTAAAAGTAACTACTTATTTAACTTAGAGGAAATTAAATTATTATTATTAAAAAAGAAAAAAAATAAGAAATACTTATTTTTAATATATCTCTTAAAAAATAATAAAGAGATATCTTATTATAAGTATTAATAAGAAATTAATAACCTTATAAATAATTAATTTTTTAATAATATTAATAAAGAAAATAAAGTTATATAAAAAGAAAATTATATTAATTATAAATTTAATAGCCTAGCTAAAGAATCTATAATTAAAAAGACTTAGACTTATTAAGATATATTATAATACCTAAATATTAAATTCTAGCTCTATTACCTTAATTATTAAGTAAGAGAAGTCCTTAATTTTAATTATATCTTTATTAATAATAGCTACTTAAAGTATAAACTCTTTTTATAAATTAAGTAATTTATTTATAAATATTATAATAAGATAAATAATTATAAATAGGCTAAAGCTATTAGTAGTAAAAGTAAGAATAATAAGACTAAGGGTAAATTTAACCTAATTTATAAGACTAAAGGCTATATTTAAGATATTATAAAAGCCTATCTTTTTAATAGATATAATAAAAGCTAAGGTAATAAGAAATAATATATTAATTACTTTCTTAATTAAGCTAAGCTTATATTATCTTATTTTATTAACCCCTATAATATTATAAATAGAATTATTATAAGATACCTTATAATTATATAATAGGCATAGATATTATAAATTAGAGGGTATTTAAACTTTAGAAATAATAATAATTAAATTAAAATTAATAATAATATATCTATAGTTATAGCTAATATTATAATAAAATTAATTATTATCTTAAAAGAGGTTAATAACCTTAAGGTAAATATAATTAATCTCTATAACTAAGTAATTATAAAGGTATAAGAATTAGATAATATATAAAAGAAATTAATAAAAAAGGTTAATTAATATAATAAAGATATTAATAATTAATAAGAGAAAATTAATAACTAAGTAATATAAATAATTATATATAAAAATATAAAGCTAAGTATTAAGAAATAAATTATTAAATATAATAAAATAATTAATAGACTTAATAAGTTAATTAAGAGATATATAGCTAAAGAAGTCTAAAAATACCTTATTAATAATTAGCTAAATATAATTATCTATAAGCTAAAACTAATATTAATATAAGAGGATTTATTTAATAAATAAATAACCCTAGCCCTATAAAATAATATTACCTATAATAATATAGTTATATATAAAGGTATTATAAAGTTAATTATTACCTAAAAATCGCCTATAAAACCTAAGAAATAAATTATTAGAATTACTAAATAAGCTAATAAAACTAATAAGCCTAAGGAAATAGGCTAACTCTAATAAAATAAGAACTTCTTTAATAATATATAAAAAGGATAAGGGAATTAAGAAGATAAGCGTTTTTAATAAATAAGATAAAGAAATCTTAGAGAAAAGAAATACCTAGGAGGTAATTAAGAATAATTTTGCTATTAGACTAGGATAAGAGGATATAGGGATAATTAGGTTAAACTTAGCTAAGATAGCTTAGCTTTTAAGGACCTTAGTAATTATTATATATCTAGATAATATAGGTTCTATTACCTAACTAATCTATTTATATAAATAATAAATCTAATAGCCTTTAGATAAAAAAGGGATAACTTAATATATATATATAATTATACTCTTACCTTATATTTTGCCTTATATTTATGCCTTGCTTTTAATAATAGAGCTGCTAGAGTTAGCCTCTTATCCTCTACTTTTAGTAATACTTAGACCTCTTGCTAGAGTTAAGAGATCTATAATAATTAGTCTTATAAGATATAGATAAATATATAAATTATACTTATTAGTACTTTCTTATATATTAATTACCTTAGCTATTAATATAACTTAGTTATACTTAATACCTTAAGTATATTACTAGATATAATATCTCTTATATTTAAGACTATACGCTTAATCTTATTATTAATATAAATTTATAATTTATCTCTTAGAAACCCATAACCTATTTACTTACCTTAGTATCTAGGTTACTTAATTATTATATATTAATAGCTTTTATTTAAAGGATTACTTATATTACCTTAAATAATATTAAAATATAATAGCTACTTAGGCTAATCTTAGTAATAACTATTAATAGGTTTTACTTATTAATTATTTCCCTAACCCCTTAATAATTATTTAAAATAACCTAGATAGTAATAAAGAGATAGATAATAATAATAAAAAAGTTAAATAGCTCTAAGTCTAGGTTATTAGCTTAATTATAAAACTTAAAAAACTTAGAGGATTTTTTAATTATATTATTATTAATTAATAGACTTAGAATTAATAATATAAGGATAATATTTAAATAATTAATAATATAGCTATAGCTATTATAAAAGGTAAAGATATTAAAGAAATCTTAAAATTAAAATTATTAAAAAAGTTTAATAATATTATATATAAGCTATTAACCTTCTTAATATAGCTTTATACCTTTATAATATATTACTTAACTTAATTTAGCCTAGACTCTAGCTATATTTAATATACCGCGGGATAACTTATTAAATATATTACTATATAATTTAAACTAATTATAAAGAAATACCTTAATATCCTAATATATAAACTCTTATTATATATTAAAGATATTTATAATAATTATATTAAGTTTAAAGTAGCCCTTTAATAGGCCTTTAGAATTATTAATAAAAAAGCATAGGCTAAATAAGAGATAAAATTACTTATATAAAACTAATTAGCCTTAGAGTATAAAACTAAGTACCTTTAATTAGTCTTAAAGCTTAAATAAAATTAATAATCCCTTATATTATTTTTCTTTAATAGATTTAAAAAAGAAATATAAGCTAAACTTTATAAAAAAAAATAACTTAATTATTTAATTAATTATATTAAAAAAGTAATTAAAATTAATAATTAATAATTCTTATAAAAGAAACTCTAAAACCCTAGGAATAATAAAAGAAATAACTAGAGATTATAATTTAATATTAACTAAGGATATACTTAATAAATTAATATATCTTATAAAACCTATAAAAGACTTATAAAACTTAGAGCTATTTATTAATAAGGAGGATTAATTAAATACTATTATTATTATAAATAAGGATATTAAGCTAATAAATATAAAAAAAAGTAATATAATATATAAAATAAAATATATTAACCCTTAAAATAAAACCTACTTTAAGAAGATAAGAAATAACTAAGAACTATTAATAATAATACTAATATTTAAATAATTAAAATACTAAGAATAATTAGACCTAGATATAATAACCCTAATAATAATTAGAAATTACTATTAAAACCTAAGGAGAACTTAGTCTAAATAAAATAATATACCCTTATAATTATATAAAGCTAAGAAATCTAAGAAAGCTTTATTAGCTTAATATAAAAACTATCTTAAGAGTAATATAATAACTAGATTATAAAGAAAAGAAATAAAAGTATTAATTAAATTAGATTTAAGTATAATATTAAAAAACTTAAAAAAAAACTCTAAGAAAAAAGAAACTAATAATAAAAAACTAAGAGAAAAAAAAATAATAAATTATAAAAAGAGAAATACTACTTATAATTTTATAATAAAAATAATAATTATTATTAAAATACCTTAAGGAAAAGATATATTTAGATTATATAAAAATATATAGATATAATAAATAAGTAAGAGATTTATATAAAGGTATATTATAAAGAGATAGCTAAGAACTTATAATATATTAAGGTATTATTTAATATAAAAAATAATATTAAAATATACTTAATATACTAAGAATATCTAATTATCTTATAAATATCTTATTAATATTATTAATATAAAATATATTATATAGAAAAGTAAAAATAAAATTATTACCTTATTATATTATTATATTAATTAAATAATAAACTCTATAAATAATATAAAATAAAGAGATATTAAGTTATATATTAATATAACTTAATTAATATTATAATAATATAATACTTAGTATAACTTTATTATATTATCTAAGATAAAAAAAAAATTACTTATAAAATTAAAGATTAATAAAAAGAAATTAATGAATAAAAATAAAAAGACCTAAGAGTAAAATAAAAATAATAATACTAAGACTAGCTATATACCTAGGATAATATATATAACTATAAAATATATAATAATAATAAATATAAATATAATTACTATAGCTATATTATAATAAAAAATAAATAAACTTATTTAATATAAGGCTATAAGTAAAAGAATAAAGAAAATTACCTTAGAAAGCCCTTTATATAATAAAAAAAAATATATATAATAATATATAAAGCTATAAATATAAATTAAAAGAAAATAGCTAAATACTTTAATAAATAATAAAGCTAAGAAAAACTACTTTAATTTATAAGTAATAAATAAACTTAAATTATTATAAAAATATAAGATAAAACCCTATAAAGTTATTAACCTTAAAAAAACTAAGTTTAATTATAATAATAGAATTATTAATAATAAGCTTTATTATTTTAAAATTTTTATTAATAAAAAAAACTAAAGAATTACTTTTAATATAATATTAATATAAAACTATAACTTAGTACTTAGGTATTTATAATTATATAAGTTTAACCTATATATTAATTAAAAAAATAACTAAGTAATCTTATTTTATAATAAAATATCTAATAATAATAATAATAACTTATAATATAATATAAGATCTTAAACTTTTATTAATAATAAAAAAATTATTTTAGTAATTTTATTATATACTTATTATATTTATATATTATATTATTATTAAGTTATATATAAGACTTTACTTAGGGTTACTTTAA
>RZGM01000130.1:0-75928 GCA_027886205.1 Fusarium piperis | reverse complement strand
TTATTAATATACTTAAAATCTTAATTAATTATTATATTATAAATCTCTTTTTAATAAATATATTACTATTTAATATTAATAAATAACTTTTTTTATAAATATTTAAAAATAATTAAAAATATAAATATATAAGCTATAATAAACTAAGAGTTAATAATAGCTTATAAAATAAAAATATTTAAAAAGAATTAATTTATATATAATTAATAGATTAATAAGAAGAAATATTAATATAGCCCTTAATATTATATTAGCCCTAGATAACCTTATAATTAGTTTTATTTATAATATATTTAAAGTTTATATTTATTTAAAGAGCTTAAAAGCCTAGCTCTTAAAATATTTAAACTTACTTTTTATAAAATAAGATAATAAGGAGATTAATATTATTATTATAAAAGATATAAATATATTATATAAATTAGCCTATATATTAACTATATATTAATATTACTTATTTTATTAAAATTATTATAATAGTTTTATAAGTATTTATAATAAATATTAAGCTAAGAGACTCTTAAAGGGAAATATATAGCTCTTTAGTATTAAAAAAGCTATTATAAAAAGCTATTATTTATAAGGCTTAAATAAAGGTTTATTAAGTATCTCTTATTATAATAATCTAAGAGTTATTAAATAGGCTTAAAGTAAAGCTAAAGGTCTAAGAGAAATTAATAAATATATTAATAATATATTAATAAATATACTTAGGGTAATTAATGCCCTCTTAAGCCTTTCTAGGGTTATTTATAGCTTTTTAAAAATATTACTAAGTAGCTTTAAGGGCAATAATAATAGGTATAAATATATATTATAAAATAAGATAATAAGATAAAATATAGCTAAGTTAATTAAGATAAAGGCTCTAAAAATAATATTATAGCTTATTATAATTATATTATTAATATTAATATCTTAATAGATATATCCTAAGATTATTAATTAATATATTATATATAAATTAACCTTATATATTATAAATTTACTTTTAATAAGTAATTTAATTAATAATATAATAAGATTTAGGCCTTATTTTAGCTTACTTAAGTGCCTTAATTATATAAGGGCTAATTATATAATAAATTATTTTTATTAAAAAGAGAAATTAAGGTAATATTATAATAAAATAATAACTATTTTAAGCCTTAAAATATTAATAAAAAACTAAGGCTTATATATTATTAACCTAAGATTATTTAATTAATATATAATTAATATATAAATAATATTACTTATTATATCTTAATTATATATTATTTTAAAATTAGTTTATAAATTAATAAAAAGTAATTATTATAAATATATAAGGCCTTATAATTTATAAAAATAACTTAGGCTTAACTAAGAATTATTAATAAAATTAATATATAATTAATAAATAAATTATTTCTTATCTTTAAGTATTTCTTTTAAGATTAAATATTAATATAATATTATTAACTCTTATTTATATATCTTAATAAGTCTTTATAACTTTATTATACTTATAATTATAAAGCTTTAAGGTAAATAAATTATAAACCTTAATCTTAATATATTAATACTTATAAATATATATAATAATAAAATTAAAAAAAATTAAAAAAAAAAATAAAATAAATAGCTTTAATAAAAGTAATATTAAATTTAATTAATAAATAATTAATATATAATTAATAAATAATTAATATATAATAATTATTTACCTTTTTAATATTACTTTTTCTTTAATTTTTAATAAAGTTATTTATAAAAATAATATAAATAACCCCTCTTTTTATTATAAATAGCTAATTAAGGATTATTAAAGTATATATTATTATTATAATAATAATTACTTTTAATTTTATCTTAAAATACCTTAATTATATTAAATCTAATAAAATTAATATAAAAAGACTTTTTTTAATATTAAAAGGTTTAATTTATAAGGTAATTAATTAATATATAATCTATTTATTAATATTTTATTATATTAAAAGCTTTTCTTAATAAATATTATTATTAAATAAGCTTAAATCTAAAACTTAATTAATTTAGATATTATTATTACTATTTAACCTAAAATTTAGATTATTTTAACTTAATAAAAGGGTCTTAAGACTTAAGATAATAAGATTTATATTAATATATTAATAATATATAAACTAGAAAAGAAATATAATAAGATATTATATAAGAAATTTATTATATTTAATTATAAAGATAAATTTAGGCTACCTATGCTCTACTTTTACTTATTTTTAATTAATTAGATTTATTTAAGGCATAGGTAATCTAACCTATATTTACTTTATTAAAAGTAGAGTAAATATAGAGCATAGGTGGCCTTAGGGCAGGGGTCACGGGTGAGCTCGTGTAAACCCTCATTCAACCTCGACCTCGACACATCGTCTCTAAATGCGTACCTCCACCGGTCCACTGTGGCCCTGACATGAGACTACCAGTTTCACGAATTGTCAGATGGGGATGCCGCGCCGCCCAGACGATTCAGTGAGCACCTTGCTCAGCTCATGGCCCGAATGGCTAAGTTACGGGGCTTTGACACTAGCAACGCAGCCAAGGGAAAGAGTCAGCTTGTGCTTCAGATGACGCCGTACATAGTTGTCTGCATCGTGGCACAAATTGACCCAAGGATGGTTGAGGTGAGTAGCCTTTCTCCTCCATTCTGAACATCATAACGCAGTCCGACCTCTAAAGGACCGAACTAACTGTTTGAGCAGAACAAGCACAGAAGCGTAAAGAGGCCCCCGTCGATGAAGCGAGGCGAAGGCTAGAGTATTTCCGAAACCGCTCATGGCGATGCGAGGCGCAAGACTACCGCGGAGAACGAAGGTGTAGGAACTACTGGGAGAGCCACGAAAATGGCAACAAGTTCGACATCGCTGACCTCCACTCCCATTCACCACATACAACCTAGTTGTCAGGCTATATCAAAGTTCGTATGATCCAGCTGCCTCCATTGGAAACTTATGGGAAGAGCTCTTCAGCATCCATCATCGAGCTCATTGCATCAAGTGACTTGCATCTGCTGCCACGAGCTGTAATGTTATAAGTTTCAGCACGCAAGTAATTGCCTAACTTGTATGTTCCCATGCTAGAACACCCTAGTCTCGAGATGAAAATGACACCATCTATAGAACTCAGTAAACCCATCAAGGGCCGGGCTTCAACAATAACAAGGAACATAATATAAACACTTCATAGCATTATATCCCAATGCTAACACCGTGATGAAATTCTACATTGCACGCCCATACATCCTAGAAGGTTGGATAGGATGTAATTGATTCAAGACAAGACAAATAGCCCATCCTCCGACTCGCTATCAGAGACCTCGGACTCAGGTCCCTCGATGCAAAACCTTTTCCTCACACATGCTTTCAACAATATTGCCCTTAGTTCAATGTCTCCCATCTGGGCCCCAGCTTCTAGATTGGCGGCCTCGCCATAGTTGTCGACATGAAGCCGGCGCTTGTTCTTGTGCAGTCGCACCAAGACATCCCCCAACGCGTCTATATCGCTGCTTCTAGTAGTATCTATAAAGAAATCATACATCGGGTCATATGAAGAGTCAATTGAAGAGTCTTCCGGAACCGCCGGGTGATGGTGGGCGGCTTCTAATTCTCTGCAGTAACCGCACGTCTCGATGAAAAAGTCAACAAGAAGTGGAAGTTCACTCATTGCCAACATGATCTCCTCCCAGGTCCCAGACTCAAGATAGAGGCCTATGATGACGACCCTCTCGAGTGTTTCGGTGCATTGTCTGACAATTGTCGTGAGGGCGGTTGCGTCCATAGATAGGCCTACAAGGTTGAGTGACCTAAGGCGAAGGGAAGGAGAGAATGCCGAATGATCGAGTAAAAAATCACCCTCAAACCACAAAGTGTGTAGATTTGGGGCCAATGATAGTAGTTGATGGATGTAGTTGGCGTACTCTTTGTTGGGTTGATGTGAGCGGAATGCCAGATCTTCGCCTTCATCAGTAGACCCTTGGTACTGGAGGTCAAGATAGGAAAGTCGTTCGAAAAGGGACTGTGTTGAATAGCCAGTTGTTTCTTCATCATCCAGAAAGTAGCGAAAGTCGAATGCCAGAGGGAGTATGAGATGAAACTCATCCATCCTTTCGAGTTGGGATCTGCGCAAAGCCGTTGCCATGGATTCAAAAAATTCGGCAGTGTCCTGTTCCCAGCTATCCCCGTAAGGGATGTCGGGAAAGTCAAACTTCAAGCTCTGGATCGAGGAGAACCTTGGCAGAGCACTGTGAATGACAACGGCAAGTCGGGTCATATATGCCAGGCATTCATCTTCTGCTCTCTTGGGATGCCCAAGATGATGATATTGAGCTCTTGCGCCGAGTTCGAGACGTAAGACCAGTCGACGCAGTGGGCTTCTTGACAGAGATAGAAGACGGTCTATCCCGCTGTCGACGCTGATGACAACGTGCCGAAACAGCAACGGCGTAGCGGCCTGGCAGAGGGCACGGTTGACCAAGCGCAGGGAACACAGATTCTTGCGGAGTTTGGGGGCTTTGACTTCATAACGACGCAGCGGAGCTTCATATGAATCATAATCTGTGAAAGGCTGGCGCTTCACCCACGGGTCATGGGCAAACAGCAGAATCTATGTCGAGTCTTAGTAATGAGTCCGAAGGCATTCTGGTCATGTTACTACTCTACCTGACGGAGTATTTCGGGGGGTACTCTCGTGAGCGCAACCATTGTCAAGACCTCGAGGTCTTGGTCAATCTCTTGAAGACGTGTTACGGTGAGCGGGGTTGACCGTGAAGATGTTGAGTGAAGGGAGTGAGCGCGTGGCTTAATAGAGTGGCTTGATCACGTGACAACTGAAAGGTGGGAGTGATGGTTGAGAGCAACATGAGTGGGTAAAGGGAAAGGATTTGTCTCACGTGCTATAGTGCCATAGGAATAAATGGCATGATTTTTTAAACATATGTTCTGTGGTTAGCTGTCAAGGTAATAGGTCGAGCGTCTATAACTCCTAGCATCGCTTCTCACAACTCGTAAACACTCTAATGAACCTTGAATAGGTTCAGTTCCAAGAGTGGTTGAATGTAGTATTTGACTAGATAAAGCTTCTAAGAGCAGTCGAGCAATAATCAGCTACATAAACCCCTTGCTCTCACGACTCGAGTCCCAACTCGCTGATGATAATATCCGCCGCCTTCTCGCCAATCACCAAAGCAGCATTCTCCGTGTTGGCGCCCATGTTCATTGGAGAGACGCTCATATCGGCAATCTTGAGTCCTTGGATACCATGGACACTCAGCTGTTCGTCGACAACGCCGAAACTGTCGCGAGGGCCCATCTTTGCCGTGCCCAGAGAATGCCAAGGGCTGGCGACTTTGAAGCGGAGCCAATCCTCGATAGCCTTGTCGTCTTCCGCCGAATACTTGATGTCTTGAACGTCTTTGAGAGGAGCATCCGTCTCTATGCACGCTGCGGCAGACCCTTCCGGGAAGCGGGGGTGTCCTACGGCCAGCTCGCCACGGTACATGGCTGTGCGTCGCATGATTTCACGCTGCTTCTTGTACGCCCAGAGTTGCTTCTTCAGGTCAATATCGTCGGCATCAGTGAAGAAGCCGACGTTAAAGTCCAACGGATCGTCAAGATCGGGTCCAGTGATGTGTAGATGTCCACGTGAATACGGATAGGCCGTGATGTTGAGGACTGTTGCATACTGTCCTTCAGGGATGGTTGAATGATCTCCAAGAAAGCTATCCTTGTTAGCGTAGCCAAAACCAAGAAGAATTTGACAAGTCCTACTATGACATCAGACCCGTAATCATGAGAGGCCTGTCGAGGTTGTTCTTGAAGTCTCGGTCCCAAGCCGCGCGGAATGCCGAGCCAAGAGCATCAACATCCGCCTCACTTGGCCGAAGCTTGGATGCAACGTCGATACCGTTCCAGCCCAGGATATTGTCCTTCTTTGCCATGAGGCTAGGGACATCAGCTCGACCACTGAGAATGCCGTCCAGTGTCTCATGTGGCTCAAGGTTCGTCCTGTAGGGGTGGATAGTTGCATTGTGGTCCTGGTACTCGCGGCCAACGCCTGGCAAGTCCAGCACGAACGGCACACCTGCGCGCTTGAGCACCTCAGGGTCCCCAAGGCCAGATCTCTCTAGAACCAAGGGCGTTCCGAGGGCACCGCATGACACGACTACCAAGCGACGCGCTTTGACGGTGAGTTTCGCGTTTGGAGTCTGAGTGGAGGTATACTCGACCCCAACGGCTCGCTTCTGATCGTCGATCAAGACGCGGACGACTTTGGACTCGACAATAACATGGAGGTTGGGGTGCTTTCCGTCCTCTAGCTTGGGATGGATGTACCTGTGTGCCGTGTCTTGGCGCTTGCCATCAGGAGACAGGTACCGTAGCCATGGGCTTATGCCGTTGTTGGCATCCAACGTTTGCAAGTCAGTGACTTTCGGCCAGCCAAGCTTCGTGGCAGCGCCGATGAAGTCTGCTGCTGACTTGGGGGCAGGGAAAGGACCATCCGACACGTGGATGGGCCCGTTGTGACCGTGGTGACGACTCTCGCCGCTGCCATGATACGTTTCAAACTATCGGGATGACATCAGCCTCCAGTAATATCTGTCACAAGCCGTTGTTAATCACCTTGTTGAGATAAGGCCATAGCTCTTCTGCCGACCAACCCTTGGCCCCCCAAGAGTCAAAGTCAGATCTCTGAGCACGGGTGTACATGAGAAAGTTGATGGATGAGCCTCCGCCCAAAGTCCCACCGGAAGCCACGACAACCTCGCGACCGGCAAGTTGGTCAGCCTTTGTGCTCTTATAAAAGAGGGTTGCCTTGCTGGTCGGCTTGAGGTGCGACAGGTAGAGGGCCGGGTAGACGACCTGGGGCACATTGTAATTGTTTAAGCCTCCCTCAATGACCAAAATAGACAAGTTAGGGTCAGCCTCGGCCAGCCTTGCTGCAACGATGCACCCTGCCGTTCCGCCTGTTCCGCGTTGAGTGACTATCTTAGCCCTAAACCATTGTCTCACTTACCTCCAGCAACAATGACGTCGACCTCCTGTATCTCCTTCGGGATCTCGGTGTACAACCCCATGGCGTGCTACTGCTTTTTGAGGTTCAACAAACAAAATGGGGAAGGGAAGGAGGAAATAAGGAGAGTGCTTATCCTGACAAAGCCTGCTGCCCTTGACATCTTGTACTCCAGGCGTAAGCAGGCTAGTAAGTGGCTGCTCCCAACATACAATGCAAGAGACCAATCCTAACCTTGCGGGGCTAATCAGAATCTCAACGAGCTTGCCGTGGCGTGACAAGTCAGCTCTGGTGCCCCTTGGGTGTCCAGTTGTGACGCGAGCTCATTCAGCCACCAGGCGCCATCGCGTTTGAAATTGCTTCACGGTCAGCAAGGATTTCGGCCTTAGAGAGATTGCCGAATCATTCAGCCCTGTCAGCGCAGATCATTGCTTCTGTCACCCCTGACTGCGGAGGGGATTCAGGGATGAGCCAACCAGGCCTCAAGATGATCCCGCTAGCTTCCGCAAAGAAGTGGAGACTCCGATGTTGGTTTTACGGTAAACCATGTCCAATCAATCGCCATCAGGCTCTCGGAATTCCGAGCTCAATGTCTCAAGTGTCACACCCAACTCTCCCTGTGCGAATTCGAGGAAAGGACATGGATTGCAACAATTTCGAATGCTTTGGCTATGAGAAGACACATCTATAGGATGCCTAGCTACTTTTTTAGTAAGAGAGAAGTTTCAAATAGAATAGCCGTAATCTTCAGTTTTACATAAAGTTCCAATACAACAACGCGTCTGCCCGTGACGTTTTGATCCTCCGGTCCTTAGACTCAGGGTAGGAAACCACGATGCAAATGTAATATAACATGAGCAACGCTTAAATATATGTCTTTTTCTTTAAAAGAATATGTATCTTGCTCAACGTCATCAGGATCATAGTTGACTATTTTGGGATAATCTTGGTTGAATACCCGTAAGCTCCGGAGCATCAAGAAGACCAACATAAGCATCTGACAGAACCAGTCGGCAATAAGCTCAAATATTAGCGGAATTTCTAACTTGCCTTCCGCCTTCTATCGGCTAGCCATGGCTCTGAGCCCTTCTTTGATCGTCTCGAACGCTTGCTAGTCTTCTTGCTGCCCGGTCTCGCTGTATCTCCGGGCATACATGATGCCGGAGCGGTACATGGGCTCTGAACAGAAAGGGGATATTTATTCAATATCACAGCGATTTGTTCCACTGAAACTATCAGCCAAGTGCAGCATGTGCGCTGCAATGTCAGCTTCGATGTTGGTACGGGTCAAGAGATCTGATATTGCTCGATGCCCGATGTTTGGGTAGCGTGATTCGTCGTGAAGGAGAACTCGTGCACTATATCAACCTTTAGTAGAAGGTCATGACAGATTCCGCAGCTCTGACCTGAAGCAGAATGTGGTTGGACTGTAAACGCCTATGCCACGGAATCGACCTTCTTGAAATGACATATTTTTCAGTGCAACCAAGGTACTATCCAATACCTTTGCTTCGTTTTCCTGAAATTCCTCCATTACTGAGACGTCATGAATATTTTGGAAAACTCTTCCCAGAAGAATGGCTGTTTGTGTGATAAGACCATAACTGCCTATCGTTTCAGTGGGAGGTGAAGAAAGACGATGCATCGGATGTCCAACGTGACCCTGTTGCAGGTAAGTCATCAAATACTCATGTCGAGTAGAGCCAACATTGAGACAGGGAGCTTACGCCTTGATCCTAAAGAGCGGAAGCCATAGGAAGGATGCTACCGCTGCTCGGGTCTAGAAACAAACAAGCACATTCCGCGCACCCAAGACTGATAAAACTATAGCATCACCCAGATCCGGGTCGACCTTGTTCTCTTCATGATAGAAAAAACACTCACCGGTCAAGAATCACAACAGCCCACCAGCTTCTTCGCCTTTCCTCTGCTTCAATAAGGGTCTGATTCTCCTCGAAGCCGTCGAAACACTCCACAGTCTTATTGAGACCTAGAGCGCTGCCATATCGGCTGCAGTTCCCTGTGGTCAAGTATGCTGCGGGATAAATGGCATGACCAAGCTCGTAGATGGCCACCAATATCATGACCTGGAAGATTTTGGAGTTGAGAACACCGGCCCTGTCGGCACGACGCAAAGAAGCTTTGATCGCTAGGTACGCAGCTGTTTATGCGTCCTGGCCGTCGGTTAGACTGGCCAACAGCTTAACAGCTGCAACAAGAAGAGTATTTTCAGGCATTGCTTAACCAAGAGGATGTAAAACTCTCTCCATGAACAACTTCTTCGATAGAAATAAGATCCAGGGATGAATGTAGGTGAAGTATGAAGAGACAAATATTTATGTCCTCGACAGAGTCTTGGCTCGCATTGCCGATGGTTCGGTGTGTGTACTTGGTGTCTGAGTGGTGATGGAATTTAATGAGATTGCTTGAACGCAGTTGCGAAAGCTATCTTTATACTCGGGCCTCGTCTCTTCGCTCGACGTTAGATTGACCTTGCTGGGTCATCTGAGGCCCTCAATTGCAGAGATGAGATTCCTGGATGATGCCTTGAGATGACAAACATGTTCTTGGCTCGAACAGATTCTGCATGAGCTCTAAATGAAGTGTAAAATTAGTAAGGGACTGTTATGCCACCGAAACTTGAACGGGATGGGTAGCAGGGCAATCTACAAGCTGACCGAGACAGACTCGATACCACTGAATGCCAAAGTTTTACCTCTTTTGGCATTATTCCCATCACCTTCGAAGGGAAGGATATCCTATCGTAAGAGATCTTTTAGACTAGTCACGTTGATAGTGAAGTTGAATAAAAAAATCGAGACTTGGCTGTGGCTGTAGGATTACTCCTCAAAGTCGGGCTTATTCAGGCTGGAGTAGTAGCGCTGTGTGACCTGGTTTTATCGTGGTGACCCCACTCCCTAACTGTAACCAGAGAGGATAGAGGTAGAGCGGGTAGTACCTTGCTGTATTGGTTCATGACCTCGATTCTGGACTGGCTCCTGTACTCTTCGTTGCCGCGGCCAGGTCTAGAAGGGGATCGCATTGATGAATCCTGGAAGAACAGCGGCCTATTTTACCGCTATTTTTGCTGAGCTTGGTATATAAACCATGTAAGAAAACATCCCGGCTTACTTTAGTTTCAGACCAGTCCGTAAAGGTATACGAGATAAGTCGGAGTGCATGACAAAGTGTGGACTTTTGTAAATGGCACCACCGGCGCGAGATTAATAATCGCTGGAGATGAAAACATATAAGTTGCCCGTCTCAACCCGCACACTAGACCCCAAACAACGGCACCTCAACGATCCCGACCATTCTTTGTTCTTTAAGAACTCCTTACAATTTCTATCCTCATCATGGCAACAACCGACTACTCCTTCTTCCATATCTCCAAGACAACTTCAATTAAGGAGTCTGCAAAGCTGTACCGCAACCTACGTCTCAAAGCACTTCAGACGTCTCCAGAGTCATTCTCGTCCACATATGAGATTGAGTCTGCTTTTACTGAGGCAGATTGGGTCAAGCGTCTCCTGGAGGAAGACCGAGAAAACTTTGTCTGCGCTGCCACGAGTCACGAAGCCGGGTCTAACCCTTCTGTGGAGTGGGTTGGCCAGCTCACCATTCGGGGCCCAGTCAATGGGACTGATTACCTTCTCCCAGAAGCGTCTGGGCAACCCGTCCCAGGCTTGGATGAAGATGAAGAACGCTGGCAGATGTTGAGTCTCTTTAATCTGTCTGAACACCGTGGCAAGGGCCTGGGCCAGAAGCTGTGTCAAGAGGCTTTGCGTCATCTCCAACAAACTCGAAAATCACCAAATATCCTCGTCAGACTGATGGTTAAGCCTCAAAACACTGTGACGGTGCACTTATACGAGAAACTCGGGTTTGTGACTGTCGGGAAGTGCACGCTTGCGGAGGCGCTCGTGGCAAATGGGGATAGTCACCTGCTTCCTAAGAACACCTCGAACCCCAAGTACTCTACTCGCACTGGCTTAATTATGACACTTCGGGTTTGTCGTATTTAGGGAAGTACGAAACGATGCATTCATATGCAAGGAATGAGATGGGCGCCTGTGAAAGGGGAATCGTCTAGTACGGAAATCTTGGACAGGAAGGGTTTCATCGGTATTGGTCTGTTTCATGCAATGTATCTAGGCCTAGATGTAATTCCTGTCTTTCTATAAATTATGACGAGCTGATATGTGCTTATAGCTCCGATGCACTAAAAAAAGACATGTACGGCTCGTTTAGGATCTGGTCCCAGTCGAGGGACATGTCTAGTAATTCAGGTGGCGTCTGCGTATCAGTGAACCTGGCTTCCACGGCCTCTAGGGTTGAAGTTTCCTGCTTCTTCTTCTGAATGCTCGCTTTCAATAGATGATGCGCTGTATTGAGGGCTTCCCGAGTCAATCTCGTGTCCACAATGCTGACTATCATCTCGAGGCCCTCAAATGCGCTATCAAGATTCGAAGATGCAAGGGGGTTATCGAGGGCGAGGAGAACACAGACATACTGAAACACGCTCCCCAGGGCGTTGAAGAATAGATGCCCTTCTTGGACCTGTTGGCGTGCTGCCTCAACAGCCTTGTTTCCTGCCATAATGATGAGTTGAATGACCTCATCTGTGGCCGGGCTTTTTAGTTGACGCATGCGTCGATATAGGTAGAATGTCAGGTCAGCTTTGGTCAAAACCAAGAATGGGTGACCCAAAGGAGCATCTTGAAGAGCTTTCATGCGCTCTAGCATTTCTTTCCCCAAGTTTTGAGGCTTGTCTACCAGGCAAAATGTCGAGTTTGGTGACGGTAAGATCTCGGCCAGCCGTACGTGCTGGTAAGCGAATGATCCGGGAACAGGTGTGATACCACCACACGATACTCTGGGGAAGCTAACAGCAGAGCGACCATACTCGTAGGAAGTAATGATGTGAAACGACCAAGAACACCAGAAGATGCGTCTGAGTCTATCTGGGTTGAAGCCTGAAGCCGAAGCGCCCGCCATGTTGGCAATCTTGGAAATGTTTGCTTCTTCATGTAGACCTACAGCTTCTGCCAGATGCATTGCCGTACATGACGCTATCCAAGAGTTGTTGGGTCTGGTTGTGAATCGTAGATATGCCGCGCGTAGAGACCAGCCCATGACCAGTTGCACAGAGGCTCTACGTGTTGCGGCTGGGTCCTCGAGAACTGTTTTGGCAAAGTGGACAATATCGACCTCGCGATCATGGCCGTGGTTGAAAGAAAGAAAGGATCCAATCGCTGCAACACCAGCTGCCACAGCTACAAAGACACCGTCACGGAGTTGGCCTTGGTAATAGAGATGGCACTGCTGGAGGAATATGCTCTGATCCAAGAGATCAAAGATAATGCCAAAGACGGTAAAGAAGATATCAGAAAAAGCCACCAGCTCTGCTTCGGATATCAGCTCTGCCAGGTCACCGTGCGGAACCGACTTTTCCTCGGGTCGAATGCCAAAGTTGTAGCCGAATGAATGGAGTGTGGGAGGTTTCTCTGACTCCAAGTGTATCCCAAGAATGTGAGGGAACGCAATCGCAGAGGAAGCATTCACGTAACGTGGCTGTCGTTCATCTAGCATGCCACCTTCAAATGGGGGAGGAGTTGACTCTTGTCGCGTGGTGCTTGGGTCCACAGCTTCCGGGCTTTTGTTTCTAGGGGCGTCTAAGTTGGGGCCCTTTGATGAATTCGTAATGGGCTGCGAAACGAATGGAGCCAAGGGGCTATCGTCATGAGCGTACTCGCATGTGTAACCATACGTAGTGCACATTCCACAAGGGGAGTTGCCATCACATTTGCGTTTTCGTTGGCGACAAGGAATGCATGCCTTTCTTATGCGACGCCGTTTCGAAAATGGTTCTGGAGCATCTTTCTGACCATGGCTGAGACTCATCGTGGGAGCATAAGATGGTCGATCTGTCAAGTTGGGTAGGTTACAAGAGCATGCCTATCTGGGAGAAGTTTCAACGCAATTTCTGATACTGGATTGTGTTCCGCAGCCGGATTAATCTTGATCCATCCCGCTTTGGCTTTAGATAAAGTAGTAGAGAATTGTCAGCGCTTCCGGCATCAAAAGGTGCGTGACCTAACAAGACTCAACATTTCATCGATATGCGTGAAGTCATTCGAGCCACAGGAAGAATATCGTAGAACGTCGGCAGGAGGAGACCCAGGGCCGTTATTCACAACTACAGGCCAGATGAGTCCAGAACAAGTTGCCCGTGGTTATACATGACTTGTAAGTGTTTGAACAGTACGATCCCGTGTGTGTGCGAGTACCCCTCTTTTGGTAGGTGTCATGTTGTGTGACTGGTTATTATTAAAACCAGATTATCAATTTGATAATTCCCCTACTTCTTCGCCGTTGAATGCCCCGTTCAACCTTACGGATCACCTCGTCCCCCGTCTTCGACTCCATTCTGCCAAGCAATATCCAAGAGCAACCACGATGCCGAGGCCTGCAAGTCCAATGCCCACGTACCACGCCCCGCGATAACCAAGCAGAATATCCCGACCTCCGTGATTCACATTGTACTCAACAGTGCCCGCAAATCCCAAACCAATAGAGATGGAATAATTGACAATGGTATTAACGAGAGAAGCAGCGAGCCCCTGATGCTGCTTGGGCATGGCCCTGCTTAGAATGATGGTTCCGGCTGGAAAAGACATGTCCATTCCCCAGGGAAGAATGATGAGACCAACAAAAGTCTGTGCCCAGTAGGTCTGCTTGATGGGAAGAGTCGAGAAAAGAATACCACCCACGGTAAAGCAGGTCATCGCAATGAGCATGACGGTCGAAGCAGGTATGCGACTGAGGAGGACACCTGTTGTCAGGGCAGCGCAAAGACCACTGACGGCGACGACTGTGAACTGTGCCGAAGTTAGAAGCGGGGTCTGTTGACGGAGAATCTCGAGGAAATTCCAGATATAGAGGACGAAGATTCCGAAGCTTGACCATCCTGCAGCGATACAGCCTAGGGCGAACAATGAGTCCACCTTCAGGACGCCGAAAGGTATGAGTGGGTGAGTTGCTTTGGTCTCGATGAAGTAGAATAGCCCAAAGAGTAATATGCCGAGGATCAGCGTGATGTAAGTGTAAGGAACGGTCCACCCAATGGTAGGGCCCTGGTTCCAGGCAAAGTTGAACAGAACGAGAGCTACCACGCCGGTGATAGAGCCCAGGGCATCCACACGCACCCAAAGGCTTGATGATGAAGCTGCCCGGTTGAGAGAATGGCGGGAGGGGGGAATGATGAGGAAACCCGCCAGCGCGAGTGAGAGACAAGCAGCGCACATGACCCAATACGCCCAGGGCCACCAGACCCTCTGGCTTAGAAGGCTGCTGAATACTGCTCCCAGGACGAACCCCCCAGGTGCAGTAGCACCAAACATGCTGAATATCATGTCTTGACGTCGACCTGGCTCGTAGGCATGGCTCAAGATGGCGATGGCGTTGGGGAGCATGAAGGCTGGGCCAATGCCTTGCATGGCTCTGCAGAAGTCGAAAAGTATTGGACCGCTGTAGATGGAAAAGCCGGCGATGAGTGACCAAAGACCATACCAAACGAAACCGCCCACAAAAAAGCGCTTGTAGCCAAAAACGTCGCCCAAGCGGCCGGCAATAAGAATGAAGGTGCCGACGGTCAACGAGTATGCAGCGGTGAACCAGCTAATCTGCCCGGGATTGTCTATACCGAAAGAGTCTCCAATTATGTGCATTGGTACAACACTGAGAGCAAGGCCGGCCTGGGTCATGAGCTGGGCGGAACAGACGACAGCAATAAATGCTATCTCGCCAAGGCGTGAATGCGGTGGCTCAAAGTGTTCTTCCGAGGTCGGACTTCTTATTGACCCTTCAGTTCTGTTGTCATTTTTGGAATGGGCCTTTTCAAGGTCCTCAGAAGGGCGGACCTGAAGTGGTTCAGACATGCTGAGAGGTTATAGGGCGAATACGTGAAGGTAGAAAGGAGCAGATGTGGGTGGGTGGGAAAGAGAAGACAACGAGGATTGTTCAAGTTATTTCATATGGAGATTGAAGTGTGCCTTCCATGTCTTGTATTTATCAGCTTCGAGCCCTTTAAAAACTCTGATAAATAATCCAATAACCTGTGACGTTGTGTCATGGACTATCTCAGGGTTGCCTCCGGCTGCTGCGGATCGGAGCGGGAATTGCGGATGCGCGGATATTGCGGGCCTCCCAGTTGCTTGTACCCGCAATGACCCGATGATATTTGAGATATAACTTGTGTTTTAAGTCTTTCTTTCTATTGCAACGCTCAACCCTTGGTCTTATAGTCGACTTGATAGTCAGCATCGACGGGAACCAACTCGACGCCTTCACACCTCAACTCACAGTCGCCATGTCCTCGTCACCTCCCACTCTCATGCGCTCCCTTCTTCTCACAAAGCCTCAAGGCTCCCTCAAACCCAGTCTCTCCTTCACCATGAAGCAGCCAGTCCCAGTACCTCCCCCAGGACACTTGCTTGTCAAGGTTTACGCCTCCGCAATTCAACCCTCCGACAGCTTCAATGCCCTAGGCGGCTTCAGCTCAACCACATTCCCCCGCATTCCTGGAAGAGACTTTTCCGGTGTCGTTGTCGCTTCTGGCGACACTGAGCCCTCCCCACTACTAAATTCTGCTGTTGTTGGCACCTCGGGCTTCACCCACGCTTTTACGGAGGACGGGTTTCATGCCGAATATGCTATTGTGCCTGCTGATGGCGTTGCACCAAAGCCGCCAGCCCTCACTCATCAACAAGCTGCTACCATCGGAGTTCCTTTCACAACAGCAGCTCTCATGGTCAAGCGGTCAGGTGCCTCAAAGGGTGACAAAGCCTTGGTATTGGGGGCTCGAGGTGCGGTTGGCAGCGCAGCTGCTATCATGCTCGAGGAGCTTGGTTGTCAAGTTCTGCGGGCGGTCCGTGGACCTGGAGCCGATGTCGATACCAGCGCCGATCCCGAGTTGCTCTCAGTGCAAGACCTAACTGAAAAGAAGGGCGTGGATGTTGTCATCGACACAGTTGGCGTTCCAACTCTCACAGCGGCCGCCATCGACGGTGCTCTCGCTCATGGCGGCACACTAGTCTTTATCGCGGCACCAAAAGGTGGAAGTCCAACCTTGACACTCAAGATGCGTGATTTCTACCGCGCTGAAAAGAGTCTCATTGGCATCAACTCGGTGGCGCACAAGAGCAGTGCGATGGCTGAGCTGCTTCAAAGTCTTGAGCCCATCTTTCAGAGTGGCAAGTGGGAGCAGGCCGGTGATGGTAAATGGAAAGAAATCACGTTAGAAGATGCAGAGAAGGTGTATCTAGACCATGGACCAGGAGAGAAGTTCGTCATCAAGATGCAAGACTAGAATGGCTAGGATGGTGGTTGGTTCATCACATTTGGAGACCACAAAGACTGTGATTGTTATGGATACGTTGCATCAGAGGATCTTTGACACTCTATTCCAATATTTCTTCCTTTTATCCTTTTAGCCTATTTTAATTGCCCGTCATAAAGCCGTGTATCATCCTTGTATCTTCTTGGTCCCGTCTATGATGGACTGCGCAAAAGTGCCTCTCACCGCCGCTTTCTCAACCGTCAATAGGGCCGTGATAGTGCCTCCCTTTGGCGATGAAACATTCTCCCTATACTCTGCCGGCGAGCACTCGCCTTGACGTAGCATCTCGGCGAGCCCCAGCATGCTCTGCGCTGCCATCTCCAAGGCTTCAGGCCTCCGCATGCCCTCCATAACGCAGCCATCCAGAAGTCCATCCAAGGCGACAGTTAAAATAGCCATTGATGAGCCGACTAGCAGAGAGCCAATGTCAAACACTTCTGAAGCCAGGACTTTGACTCTGCCAATCTGTTCAAAGATCCAGCGTAAAGTGTCACTCAGCTCATCGGGGAGGGAGGGGTTATGTTCGATGATAGTCATCGAGTGGCGGATTCGCGCTGCGACGTTGGGCATAGCGCGAACAACATAGGGCCTTGGGCTTCTGTCGTCGGTCTTACTAACGTAGCTTTCCAGAACTTGAGGTGTTTTCCCTGCGAGAACGCTGATCAAGAGCTTTCCGGCCAATGCCTCGTCCACACCCTCATCACCAAGAATGTCTTGAGCCATGTGTGGCTTACACCCGAGGATGATGATGTCGGCCTCCTTCATGGCCCAGATACTCCTGTCGTTGACCAACACCATTCGTTCCAAGTCTCGCTCAAACTGGGACGAGAGACGATATCTAGACTCGGCCGTCTTGGTGGCGACAATGAATCGTGAGATGCGGGGATGGGAGTCAGATCGTGTTGCATCTAGCAACCCACCTAGGATGGCAGAGCCCATATTGCCTACGCCGGCACATCAGTTTGCCTATCTTCTCTCACCAGTGAGATTACTTACCGCAGCCAACAATGGCCACCGTCTGGTTGGATGCCATGGCGCTTGACAAGATGGAGTGAACTGGCAACTGGAAGTGGGAATTAAGCTGGGGTAGAACTCTAATTTGGTATAGCACTGTACCTCTCAGAAACTTATACTAACTGGATAATCTTGACTCTTATTCGGGTTTTCTCGACCGACTCGCCGGCGTCCCGGTAGTTACTTGCTCCGGTCTCGCGGAAGAGATGGCCAAGTGTCCATGTTCTTCTTATGATCCCCGATGTCGGGTCCTCGGTCATTTCAGCCAATAGAAAGTCATCAATTTGTCTTTCTCGAATGCGGGACCAGAGTTAATGGCGTGCATTGATTCGCTGCCCAGTTCAGCCTCTGGCTCTTCCTGGGCTCAGTGCCCCGACCTCCCCTCGCAAGAAATTTACAGACTGTTGGACATGTCGGTCAAGGCGGTTAAAGTGCGATGATGCAGATGTTGCCCTGAGAAGCTTGCTGCTACAGGGCCCTAGGACCAAACAATGGGTCATTCAAGCATGGGGGTAGTGTTCGAAAGAGCCATTCTACTATGTAATCGATGAAACCTCTCCCCTGTTCGACAGCCCGGCTATTCTCCCAGATCAGGAGATTGAGGACATAAAAACAGGCGATGCACAAGCGTCACCTCACACGAGCAATCTGTCCGAGCCAGGCTATTCCCCCTTTATCTACTCTGTCGAAAGCGATCTATCTGCAGAGCACATTCTCAAAGCCGCGGTTCGATACCCACTTCGCAATTATGTTGAGAATGTGCTCTTCATCTTCAGTCCCCTGGATCGCCAAGTCCTCCTTGGAGAGACTTTCATCTCCGCCGCGCTCTTGAGTGCAGCATAGAACTAGAGATCATTGGTCATGCACCACCTTCACGAAGAGCTTTTCTACAGACGACCCTCACCGTCAGTGCCTATCATCTGCGCAATTTCAACTCTTTCAACTAGGAGTTAGCCATGAGATAGGGCCATTTGGCTTCCAACTACAAGTGCGAAACCCTAAAGCTGCTTGAGACATCCGTAGGCGAGTAGAGCGCCGAAGTCATAGAGCCGGTATACAATGTGCTTCTTGAAGCAATGCTGTGTATGGTTACAGTCGATGCAAGGGTCCTAACACGAAACCTGTGAGCCCTGCATGCTGACCTAGTATACCCAGGTCCTCTCAGGTGACACGAACACCTCTGAGATCCATCCACACGCCTCCGGGTCACTAATTAGAGCCCGTATTGCCAAATACAACATCTAACTGTAGCACTACCAAAGGATTATATGTCATCTTTCTCAACCTCGGGACCATGCAGGAGGCGACCAAGTTACTATGTGACTGGCCCAAACAGAGCCCGACGCAAGGTAGGAATATATCGAGCCACCCCAAGGGGCTTGGAGATATAGCTGAAACTATGCCATCACCGGAAGCTGGTCGAGGGTTCTAGTCCGGGTCTCTGGAGATCATATATGGTATCCCAAGAAGTCTGCTCCGGCTTCTCCGGAAGGCAATCAGAATCCTGAGGGTAATCGACCAATACGAACTCGGCGACGACTCCGAATCCACCAGTCTTCAATCGCAGCCAGAGATGGGGCGCCTGGAAGACGAGATTCTTGAATGGTCTGTGGCTGAAGCGGTTGCTCAGATGGAGGCAGCACCAGTCTCGGAAGGGAACCGTCTAGCCATGCAGTACTATACACGGGCCTTGCATCAAGGACTCGTCATATTTTATAGCCGAAAAGCTCAACGCATGCACCGCCGGCACCTTCAACAATGCTTGCACGCGGTGATACACCATATGGAGAAGATCAAGCGAGTTATGGAGAATCACTCGCTTCGGACTGGACATGTGCCTTGGCCGGCTTTTGTTGCAGGATCATACGCTATTGGAAAGCCTACACAGGAAAGGTTTATGACATGGTTCAACAAAGTCATTATAGAGGGGATGTGGACTTCTACCCTCTCCAAAGATGCTCTCTTGAGTATCTGGAGTCAAACAAATACTAAATACTTCTGCTGGCTTCTCGGTGTTGAACGGGGTGCATCTTGTGCTTACCTGATGCATTTACATGGGGAGTATTGAGCTGTCATCAGGCACGAGATTGGAGGTGTTTAGTAACAGGCGAATACACAGAGATCTTTAATGTGTTCCTTATTTTGTGCCCGACAACTCCTCTTGGACCGTCATTGATATCAGCAACACAGAGGTAGTTCTGATTTCTGACCATAAGTCTCGCGGACCATGTTACTTCTTTGCCACAATAGCATTTCAAGTGAGGCCATCAGCCACAACAGCAAAAGATATAGTAAAGCAATTTTAGAGCAAACCATGAAATCAGGGATTGTATTCCTGATACGTCCTGAGAGGTCACTTTATAGAGTCTATCCTTATCCACATGGAAAGCGTTTGTTCAACTACCTCCTTGACATCAAGTCATGATAAGGCACGTGGATACAATAATGTTTGCTCTCGGATATGCAGCAGATGGTTGATGAGACACGCAGCTCCAATCTACGGTACTGTAAGACGGCGATTTATCACCTGTCACACTCTCATGTTGGTGGTGAAATCCCGTCTAGCACGGGATTGGCTTGTCTAGGCTCGGTTAGTGACGATACGACACTAGGCTTGCCACACACCTCTTGCGAAGCGGAAAGTCAAAGAGAACCGGAGGTGACGATGACGACACTCGTTGGGTTGAAGCCCCTCATCTGCCCAAACCTAGATCAAGGGTTGCGGGGTGGCCTTGGATCTTTGCACTTCAACTCTTCATGACCGTGAGCTAGAACCGCTTGTGCGGTGCTGATATACCATCCCACCTCATTTCTTTCATCTGAGCCTCTGAGACCATCTTCTAGGATCTCGTCCTATCGCCATCACCGTATCTCAGTTGACCATGCCGACCTTTGTCGAGAAGCTGGTGAAGACTGCCACAGATGAGGCTCCCTTCTTCCCTGACGAGCCTGAAGGACCATCTATCATCACGGCAGTCCCAGGCCCAAAGAGCAAGGAAGCCGTGCGCAGACTTGACAGAGTCTGTGACGCCAGAGCTGCTGTCATTTCGGTAGACTACCACAAGAGCTCTGGCAACTACATTGTCGACGTTGATGGCAATGTCATGCTAGACGTATACGCCCAAATCGCCTCCATCCCGGTGGGATACAACAATCCTACCTTGCTCAAGGCCGCAACCTCTCCTACCATGGCGTCCGCGCTGATCAACCGTCCTGCCATGGGCAACTTCCCCCAGAACGATTGGGCCAGCATCCTAGAGACGGGGTTGCTCAAGGTGGCACCCAAGGGCATGAACCAAGTGTATATGGCGCTTTCTGGGGCAGACGCAAACGAGTTGGCCTACAAAGCTGCCTTCATTTGGAAAAGGCAGCATGAGCGTGGCCAGCGTGATGCAGAGTTTACGCAGGAAGAGCTTGAGAGCACCATGCTCAACCATGAACCAGGATCACCCAATCTTTCTATCATGTCGTTTAAAGCGGCTTTCCACGGTCGTCTCTTTGGCAGCTTATCAACGACTCGCAGCAAGCCACTTCACAAGCTTGATATACCTGCCTTTGACTGGCCTCAGTGTCCGTTTCCAGCCATCCAGTATCCCCTGGAGGATCACGTGGAGGAAAATAAGCGGGAGGAGCAGAAATGCTTAGAGGAAGCCGAACACATCATCGAGAACTACCCCAGCAAGGTCGCAGCTATCATAGTGGAGCCTATTCAGTCGGAAGGCGGCGACAATCACGCAAGCCCTGCCTTCTTTCAGGGTCTCAGGGAGATTACACGACGCCACGAGGTCCTATTGATTGTTGATGAAGTCCAAACTGGTGTTGGGGCGACTGGTCGATTCTGGGCCCATGAACATTGGGACTTGGCTGAGCCCCCTGACATGGTTACCTTCTCCAAGAAGGCCCAGACAGGCGGGTTTTACTTTGGCAACCCGGATATCAGGCCTAACAAGCCGTACCGATTATTCAACACCTGGATGGGAGACCCAGCCCGTGCCATACTCTTTGGCGCCATTATCGACGAGATTGAGCGACTGGACTTGGTGAACAATACGGCTGCTGTCGGCGACTACCTTTACAGCGAGATGGAGAAGCTGGCCAGCAAGTACCCCGGAAAGTTTACCAACCTACGAGGCAAGGGAGAGGGAACTTTTATTGCGTTTGATAATCCTCGGCGGGACGAGTTCTTGGCTCTGGCTAAAATTCATGGCATCAACATTGGCGGCTGTGGGGCATCGTCGGTTCGGCTTCGACCAATGCTGATTTTCCAACAGCGTCATGCAGATATTCTTTTGGAGGTTTTGGACAAGATTGCAAAGGAGCTTTAACTGGGGTAAAATTGCATGCAATGGCTTGAGAATGGCAGATGATCTATGGTTAAGTAAGTACAGGGCGTGCCTTTGAAGTCCTCTATTAAGTACGGAGTAGCCTAGAGGGAGATAATATCGAAGCATCTTTTCCCATTAGAGAGATGACCACATTTAAAACAAAATGAGAGTCTCCAACAGGGCGCCAAGGGTAGCAACAAGGACCCTAGACAGGGATGGCGCTGGCGACAACACATCCCAAGGTACAACCCAACCAGACTGTTCAGTGTATTACCGTGTTGGCGGCCAAACGCTTCGGACCGTACAAGATATGAAAGCATATTTGCTCGAAATCTATGTGAGAGTTCAATTTCCGCGCGTGTGTCCAAGTCATCCCTCACCGCGTTCACCAGGGTCTCGGTACCAGCGGTGACCAGGGTAGTGATCAACACTCTGACTAGGATGGATGTTTTGGTTGGGATTCTAGACAGGGAGTAGAGGTGATCTTCACCAGCGCATTCATGCCGGGCAGTAGCAATAAACTGACTCATTATTGACATGCTCAGGCCCTAGGCATGCAATTCAGTCTAACTTACACTACCTGGGAACTAGCTTGCATACTTAGTAACATGGCATTCTCATCGCGGTATGATCAAGACGGTTCCCAATGATGGAGATAGGCATAGGTCCAAAGGTGTTCATTCGTCTCAGTGCACAGCATACGCATCACAACATAGGCAACACAGGGACTCTCTAAGCTCGCCAATTAGGTATGTAAAATTTGTGGCGAGGTCATGATAGACATAAATAGTCTGGTGGTCGAAAGTAAATCACCTCATCTGACTCGACTCTACGTCTACTGCTCCTCCTCAGCATACTCCTCCTGGGGGTACTCCTCATCGTAGGCCTCGTCATCGACGCCGGCCTCCTGGTACTGCTGGTACTCCGAGATGAGATCGTTCATGTTGGACTCAGCCTCAGTGAATTCCATCTCATCCATGCCCTCACCAGTGTACCAATGCAAGAAAGCCTTGCGACGGAACATGGCGGTGAACTGCTCACCAACACGCTTGAAGATCTCCTGGATAGCGGTCGAGTTTCCGACAAAGGTGGACGAGATCTTGAGACCCTTGGGGGGAACAGAGCACAGGGTGGTCTGAACGTTGTTGGGAATCCACTCAACAAAGTAGGCAGAGTTCTTCTGCTGAACGTTGCGCATCTGATCCTCAACCTCCTTGGCAGACACGCGTCCACGGAAGATGGCGGAGCAGGTAAGGTAACGGCCGTTGCGGAAATCGGAGCCGGCCATCATGTTCTTGGGATCGAAGAGCTGCTGGGTAAGCTCGGGGACAGAGACGGCGCTGAAGGCGTGCGAGCCACGTCCGGTGAGAGGAGCGAAGCCAACCATGAAGAAATGGAGACGAGGGAAGGGGACCTTGAGAGGGAAGCAAGTCAGCAACATGCATCTTTGATCAATCAAGTCGCATCGAGGCTTACCATGTTGACGGCCATCTTGCGCAGGTCGGAGTTGAGCTGTCCGGGGAAGCGCAGCGAAGTGGAAACGCCCGACATGACGGTGGAAACGAGGTGGTTAAGGTCACCGTAGGCAGGGTTGGCCAGCTTGAGAGTACGCTTGCAGATCTCGTACAGGGCCTCGTTATCGATACAGAAGGTCTCGTCCGAGTTTTCGACCAGCTGATGGACGGAAAGAGTAGCGTTGTAGGGCTCAACGACGGTATCGGACACCTTGGGCGAAGGGGCGACACTGAAGGTAGCCATCATGCGATCGGGGAACTCTGGCGAGGTGATTAGTACATAAGCTGCGCACCCGGTCGATGAGTACGCCCTTACCTTCACGGATCTTGGAGATCAGAAGCGTTCCCATGCCGGAACCAGTTCCACCACCGAGAGAGTGCGAGATCTGGAATCCCTGGAGAGCATCACAGCCCTCGGCCTCACGACGAACGACATCAAGGACCTGGTCAACCAGCTCAGCACCCTCGGTGTAATGGCCCTTGGCCCAGTTGTTGCCGGCGCTCGATTGTCCAAACACAAAGTTGTCGGGTCGGAAGAACTGTCCGTAGGGGCCGGAGCGGACCGTGTCCATCGTGCCTGGTTCCAGGTCGACGAGAACGGCTCGGGGAACATATTTGTTGCTGGATGCCTGTGGGAAGCTCGATCAGAGACCGAGAAACGGATTGGGTTTGATTGCGTCACGCCAAGTCGTGTGTGTGTACCTCGTTGAAATAGACATTGATACGGTCCAGCTGGACGTGATCGTTACCGTTGTACCTGATCGAAGCGTGAGAAGGGGACGACGAGACGTTCGGTTCGGGTGGTGTGCCTACACGCCGTTGGTGTCAAGGCCGTGCTCGCCCGCAATTGTCTGCCAGAAGGCAGAGCCGACTTGGTTACCCTGAAAAGATAGGTAGGTTAGCAACAAAGGGACGCGAAGGTGGCACGATACTATGGAAAGGGGCAGATAGATACGTACACATTGGCCAACCTGGAGGTGAACCTGCGAGGCGAAGAGAGCTAGATTAGCACATGGACGATCTAGCAGAGGTAAGAGGCATGCTCACAATCTCGCGCATGGTGGGCAGAGGTTAATCGGTGTCGTGAAGGTGTTTGGGTGAGGGAGGAAGACGTTGGTTGATGGCGTCGTGTGAAAATTAAAAGAACGCGGGAGCGGTGAACAACGAGGAGGTATAGTGGGTACCTGACCAGGTAGCTAATGAGGCAGCTGACTAAGGGGGTTAGCCGAGTATTTCTGTACCAGGTATGTCGATGCGAGCTAACACATAACGGGGCTGTCAAGATGGCAGGGATAAAGAGAGGAATTGTGTAGGTAAAGATGGGATAAAATGAAATAAAGAAAGTAGAAGAACTAAAAATATACATCTAGATGACTTATTCAATATGAATACTTCATATCGGCAAGATTGTATGCTCAAGTCAAGACCAACAACTTCCCTCCCACAGCTGCATGCATATTGCTATTCAAGCATTCAAAAGCCAAGCGTCTCACAGACTACTGTCAAAGACGCACTGTCTACATTCTGTCTTTGCTCGTGTGTCAAAGGGTAACATTGACGCTCGTGCTCAACTCTTCCCCGCAACATGGAATCCAGACCTGCTACAGTGTAGCTTTGCGGCTGACGCCTCACCCATCATGACTCGCGCTCACGCCTTCAACGAGTCTGGGGAATGTGTCGAACTATCCGCCTTCTAGACTAGACAAACCCTACCCCGCAATCCCAAGGTTGAGGGTGTGGGAGGCGACTCGTGGCGACTCGTCCCTCTTAACTGAGAGGTCACCCGCCTCGAGGAGGTGGACGAGTTTTTTCTGTTACTGTACGTATCACCGACTCGTGATTGTGCTGCCAAATCTGGCCAATATGTCGAGCAATGGCTTCCTCGTTCCGGACTCGTATGTCTTTCATGCCCCAAACGATGTCGACATGAACTGCTCTAGCATCTTCTGGGGCTTTTCCTTCGCTTTCGTCTTCTTCGCCGCACTCCGAGCCGCCACTCAGACCCTCGAAACATGGAGGCGGAAGCACCACGCTACGGCGTACATCGTCATGATCTGGGTTGGGTGGGCAGTGAATATCGTGCTCGGGGCTTTCGCTTGGTGCTTTCAACGTGGATTTATTAAGCCAAAGTTTGTATCTCATCCGTTTGATAGCAGAGAGACTTGCTAATAACACTCTCGCAGCTTTCAATTATTCTTTTTAATAGGTAAATCATCACCGAACCCCCACGTTGCTTCCGAATATCCGCTTACCACCTCGTCGTATCAGCCTGCTTCTGGTCTCTCCAGATCCAACTTCTCACTCAAATAATCGTCAACCGTCTCGCTCTCCTCATACCCAGCCCCGTCGCCGTCACTCGGCTGAGATGGGCAGTCTTTTTCTTAATATTGCTGGTCAATATCAGCGTCATGGTCACTTGGGTCCCTGCCCAGCTTCAGATCTCACACAAGTGGATGCGAATAAGCGAGATCTGGGAGAGATGCGAGATGGCCATCTTTTCCATCATCGACCTATCGCTAAATCTGCGCTTCGTCCAACTGGTCCGGAACCGATTGGTCAGCCATGGACTCAACGACAAATACCTCTCCATGTTTCAATTCAACTGCGGCATGATCTTGGTTTCTATTTCTCTGGATGTAAGTTGTTGTGTAGACATCCCGAATCCTCCGCAAGGGACTATTCGCTAACAAACTACCAAGATCGCTCTCATCGGACTCATGTCCTTACCCAGCAAGCTTGTGTAAGAACCAAGTCGTTGACCTACATGTGAGCCATGGCTGACCCGTCACAATTAGTTATCTCCAGTTCCATTCTCTGGCATTCTTAGTCAAGCTGTTCATCGAAATGAACATGTCCGATCTCATCACCAAGGTTGCTCAAGACCGCAGCCGCAACGCGCCAGACAGAAGCAGCCGACCGCCACCGGCTGACTACAGGCTGTCTCTGGCTACAAAAAGTGCACCCGGAAGACTCAGGGCAGCTCAAATACCAACTGGCAATGGAAGTGTAGTTGAGGTGGGCCCGAAACGAAGGTCTTGTCCCGCAGACGGACGCATCCATATCACGGTCGAGACGGCAATAACTCGCAAGTCTATTGACAGTGAGGATGATACGGCGAGTCAAAGGAGTTTAACAAGAGGGATGTGAATGTTTTGTTTTTACTTTGAACCCGTTTGTCTTTTGGAGCTTGTAATAATCATCGACGCCCAGCTGCGCAACACGAGAGTTGGTCCCGAAACTTGGCCGGTTTTGATGTAGGTAGCTTGCTGGCGCAGGTATTCGGTTTACTCTGTCTTGACAGTTATTCACTAGTTCCACCTCACCAAGTGACCCGAAACTCTACATCCTTGCCTTCCCCGTAGAGTAGGGGGAAGTCGTCGACCCAGTTGAAGAGACAAGATCCACATCCACTCCTCGCCCCAAACACATTTAGCTCAACGAGTTCCGTTGTTCCGTTGTCCTCGTCGTACAAGACATCAAACGTGAAGCCCTGTCTTAGCAAGAGGTTATCGAGCTCGGCCTCTGGCTGTAGATCGTTGATGATTTGCCCATGAAGGGCAACAATGCCGGCCCAAATCTTGTCCGCCACCGGCTTCAGCGGCCCACCCGGCCTACAATAGAAAAGCCAAGGCCTGTGCCAGCAGTATTGGCTCACTGCTGTGATGTTTCCGTTTTTCGGACAGCAGAACACTCGGTATTCGCGCCTGCTGTCCATCCGAGCGTCAAAAGGCAAGAGTGTGATATCGACGATTTCCGACCTGGATTCGAGGCTGTTCACAATGTCATTACGTGCTCGATGCGATGTTGTTAGGCGAAGAATGATATCGTCTGTGGAGTGAAGTGAAGGTTGGGTAGGATCTCTCCGTCTCCCATCTTTGGGCGAACAGCCCGTCAAGCGCATGAAGAGCCCCTCGGGCGGGAATTGAAGAGACGAAAAGGCAGGGAACACATCTTCCCTGAGGTCCTCCTCCAGCGCGCGGCTCAGCTCGCCTGTAATGATGGAAGTTGCTGAGGCTTCCACAAGGAGGCGTGCTTGGGCGCAAGAAAGGCGGACGGTTTGGATGGCAGATGGATCGATATTTCGGGTCTTGGTGATCAGTGGAAGCCAGCGGGCGAAGGCATACGGCGCCTCTGAAGGTTTCGGTAGGTTGGCGGGGACTTGATCTGCTGGGTGGAAGCAAGTGTTGAAACGTGTAGCACGTCCATCCTTGCAGTCATCTGCAATGCTGCCGTAGTTGATCTTGACCAGTTTCATAGCTGCGTTTGGTGTTGAAATTCGCCAATTGAAAGAAGACAAGAGGGTCTAATGTTGGTTCCTTATCTGATTCTGACAGCCAGGTGGCGCCCCTAAAGTTTTTCTTTGGCTTCCTGGTATGCATTATGGAGGGTGAGTCACTGACTAGATTTTGCACAAAGCTTGCGATACGGTCCGACCGTTCACCAAGCAGACTCAACAAGTGTCGGGTACAGGGAAGCCAGCTTAGAACAGACAAGAAATGAACACAGAATGAAAACGCACGTACAAGCCTGACAACAAGGTTCTAGGTTATACCATCGATATGCAGGTTCGCAAGTTTAGCTGGGAGAGTTAAACTCAAGGTTCATACCTCGCAGGGTTAAACGCTATTGGTGACTCAGATGACCAAGAGTGACCTTCAAGGTGTTGGAAAAGACATATAAAGATGGATGCCATCCTCTCCAAATGGGTCAATCAAGTCCCCAATCGCATCACTCATTCCCAAAGATCACACGTCAAACCCGTCTACCTTTCCGAATTTCGACATGAACAACACTTTCCATCGCTTTCTTGACCTCCCATGGGAGCTTCGAGACCAGATATGGAATCTTGCCATTCGACCAAGTCTTCCAAGGGTGCACATCTTTCGAGTTTATAACCTAAAGAAAGACGACAATATTGGCAAGAATGTCGAAGTCCTCCATCCCCATCGCTCTCCTTATAGTCACCGTCTTGCTGCTCCGAGGTGCAAGAAGTCCTATACCGGCATGGGTCAAAAACTCCACGACAACAATCCTTCGACATGTCTCATCGATGGAGGATTATGGAGTATTTGCAAAGAGTCTCGCCTCATCATGCAGCGAAATTTCAGTTGGCTCAAGTGGCAGACCCTTCTAGATGAAGACTGGGAGTCTTTCATGTCTATGCCACTCGAGGACAAACTCGATATGCCGGCAACAGGGTGCTTCGTCGCTCAAGATGGGCACGGATATATCTTTACCGTTTTCCCACATCGAGACCTCTTCATACTCCGACCGCAAAATCTGGACACAGTTGATTGGGGTAAATTGGCCTATAATTTTCCCCTCGCATCTGTGATGGATCGTTTTGAGCCTGTTCAAAACATAGCGCTGGAATACGATCGGGAGTGGGGGCTTGACATGGTTGAGAAGGTCTCCAAGATCGTGTTAGAGGCCACTCTCACCAATATCTGGATTGTCGATCATAGCCTCAGACGGAGGCATGCTGATGATATTGGGAAACTCATAGACCAACACGGAGACAATGCCGCCTTTTGCCTGCAAGGTTGGCTGTTGGTCGAGGTGGATTGCTATGGGCGTCAAGATGAGTGGAAGACCATCGAGGAAGTCAGCAACAGTTCCGGTGAAGAAGTCGCCAAGACAGAGATGTTCAGCGACTCGCGCCACTTCATTCGCCATGTCCAGGATCGCATTATAGATTATGAAGAGTTTGAGGAGTTCCAAGGGACCTTCGCGCTGATGCGAATAGAGCTCTTGGGGTATGACTGTCTCTGAGGAGTCAGAAAGCACTCTTCGGCTTTTGAGGATGTGGGTTGATGGTCGATGGTGACACTGACAGTTTCGACCTACGATGGGATGAAGAGAGAACCATGTACTAATTTTTTGTTCCAGAGCTATTGTTGTTCTTTGACCGCATTCTAAACGTACTATTTCTCTTCATTAATCCTACTATTGACCCCGTGTAGCTGTACGCAGCAACCATGTCGTAACCTCGAGTAATGTAGGCATATCAAGTCCAAAGACAAAAATGTGCATCTCAAATTTCCTGATACTTATAATTTTGCAACAATCCTCACTTGTTGGTGTCATATTTGCCTTGCTCAAACATATGGTAAGAGTGCTTGCTCAACATCCAACGCCTCCTTACTTCGTCACAAATCCATTCACAAGCCGTTCATCTCGACCACGAAGTTCTCTACAATGGCAAGCTCAACAGTACGTCTAAACCCAAGCTTCAGCTAGCCCGTCGAGTGTGTCGCCATATGTTTACGCTGCTAGTCCTGGTGTGATGGGGTAGTTTGGGATGGCAGCAGCCAGACGTTGGAGGAACCAGAGAATAACGAATCCGACCAAGCTATGTCGAATGTGTTAGCAGACGATAGTACGGACGTTAGAGTAGTAGACATACACATTGATCAGATTGATCACCGTCGATGCAACTCGAAATGTGATCTTGGGACCCCATTCCTCATTCTTGATGAGCCGCTTTGCAAAAGCCACACCGAACCCGAAACTATGACCTCTCAGCTATTTATGTAATGCTTGGCTCAAGGATTTACTTACGACAAGAGGCAGTAGAAAGTAACAACAACCGTCACAAAGATCAGTTTGGCCACGGTCCTTCTATCATTCCGTTTGATAGTGGTGATGAGCCATGCAGAGGCAAAGATGAAGGGGACAAAGATGCCCGTCTCCAATATTCTGTTAGATCTAAAATACGGAATCTTGAGTCATATGAGTCATACCAACACGCAGAGTGCAAGCTCAGCGGGCTTTTTCGACTCGTTCTGGCTGTATGCTAGGGAAGCTAGGATGAGCGCTACAACATTGAGAACGGCGAGGAACGAGTGGCCCAAAGAGCAAAGATCTTTCTCGTGAGCGACTCTCTCGGGGAGTTCCATTCCCTGGGTCTCGTCAACCAAATTTCGTGACATTTTGGCGTTGATGGCGGACTCAGTGCCTAGTGTTCTAGCTTAGGGAACTCGGAGGCGGTGTTGGGTAGGTTAGCGTGGGCAATTCTTTTCATCTAATAAATTGCTAACGTAGCAATGGCCCATGGTGGTGATCTCTAGTAACGTGTCTTGGTTGTGCCTTGATTCAGTGTGGCATGCACTGCCGATCTTTGTCGCATCAAGTGGGAGGGGATGATCAAGACGGCGACCGACAAGGCTGATTCGATAGCTCTCTGCATGTCAGACTTGGCTTCGCTTATCGAAGCCGGAGTAAGCCCTGTGCGGATACCAGCCATTGAGGTCATCATCAACTCGGTGAGATCACTGCCTGTCAAATGAAGTTTGTGTAGTGATGGAAACCACGTAGCAGGTTTGTTTCTTACACCTAAGTCCCGATAGATGAGATGCTTTTGCTCCCTGCACAGCCTCGTCGTTGAGCGTTGAGGCTACCTGGTGTCGCGCATATTGTGCCCTTTTAAGGTTTGGAAGCATCTCTGCTCGACTGCTTGTGGGACGACGTACCTACTTTTATAAGTAAACCTATTTCTTTAAAGGGCAATAATTATATATTTCTATAGTTAGCCATAGCTATACCTATGTTGTCTTGTAGCGAAGCCGTCCCTAACCCAACGTAATACACCTTTAGAATGCTTTCACCTCGTCTCTTGCAGTGAAATTATTTCTTTAGAGCTAGCCTCACTAGAGGGTATAATTAGTATTTAGCAGCCCTTGGCCTAAATAATGAGACCTTTTAGCTGTTCTCCTTCATTCTTAGCCGTCAACAATAACCTTGCCATGCAGAGAATAGCGGCTATATGCATACATCTGACACTTGCGTATCCAGAAATTGATCTTTTCTGGGGGTTCAAACTCCGGAGAACAATACGCAGGGAATGACATGGTTGGAGAAACATGGGCAGCGAGAGATTAGATTTGACACAATCACAGTGCTGAGTCCCTTGGGTGGGAATCTGGGTCACTCCTCCGCGAACTTCCACGATGGCGACCAAGGGAGTGAATTCATTGTCGCCGAAAAGAGCAACGTGCAGGTCAGTGCTTGGCGACAAGGTTCGGATCGTGAAGCCGGAAGCTAGTGGATACGACGAGCCTTGAGTTCGAGTGAGACATAGGCAGCATCCAGATTGGATTGATTCGTCATATTTTGTAGGGTAAGGATCTCACAAGCTGCAGATATGACACGATCTTTCGATTGACGCGGCATGAGGAGAAGCCGAAGCGGCACAGGCGCACCCTTGCATTACTAGGCGAGCCGGTTGCGGTTCTGTCTGTCCTCGCTCGAGTTGCCGACGGGTTCTTGTACCTGACAGTGGAATGTAGCAGAATTCTAGTTAACCTAGGCCATGTTCAACAAACAAGCTGGGGTAAGATAACCTCAGAGGGCTTGGTCTTCAAGAAGAAACTCAGCCATCCTAACGAGGCCAGACTTTTGTGAATGTGAGCTCGAGTGGAGGCGCCAAGACGGGACGGGACGGCAAGATGCAGCTATCACGCTTTACGATTCGTTGCTGGGCTGAGAATATGTATCTCGTCTCTCACGATGCCCAATTGCGAGGAAATAGGTCCATCCATTCACACCGTGTTCAAGGCCAAGAAAAGATCAAGGTCGATCAACTCCCCTTTGTGATCAGTTCCGTCTTAGTGGAAACAGCTACCAACTACATCAGAAAGGCAGTAATCATTCGAAATCGGCTTCCCTCCCTTGATCTCACGCATCCGTGGTGGACAAGATCGTCTTCACAAAGTCTTGAAGCCCGAACAAGATGGTTGTGTATCCACCCACGGACGCACAGTGATGGAGTATTGAGAGTATCTGCTCCGCGTTCTGTCGTCCGGAAGTTCGTCCATCACCACTCTGTGGAACGGCATCATGGTGGGATGGCGATTCGCCCCTCCGAGAGAGAGGGGTTGTGAGACACGGTCTACCCGTATGGAGACTCTTTGTGGATCGACTGCCACGTCATGAATGAGCTTGCAGAACGTGGATGGCGGATGAACTTGAGATAGGCCATCCGCACCTATCTCGCGTCTCGCAACATCTCTCCGGTCTGTTGAGCGTCTGCCGTGAAACATCGGACAGGGTGGCGCAGATCACAACAACGCGTAGTTGAGCGGCCCGCTCCGCATATGAGACACCACCGCATATCATCGATTGTGTGGTGTGACACGGAGCTTGTTGACTTGGGGTTGATGGGCCAGATGCGAGCATGTCTTCACGTCACTGTGGACTATAAGAACACGTCTTCTGGAGCCCTAAGCGCCGCAACAATCATCCTTACTTGGCATGTTCATTGAGCTAGGTGTTTGAACAGTATCAACCTGCCGTCCCGTTCAACATGAGATCCTCAGTCTGGAGCCTTGCTGTCATTATTGCGGCAAGCAAGGTATCTGCCCTTGCACTCACCAGCGATAACCAGCATCGACTGGAGCCTGACGCTTCAAGGTTCGGATGCCAGCTCGCCCGCCCCATTGATCCTTCACACGATGGACTGCTGGGCTCTGATGAGCTGTTCTCGGACAGAGGCACATTTGAAGAGTTCGTTAAACGCCACCAATCACTTGTCCGCATCCCTTCCGTCTGCTACGATGATATGGGAGATGTCGACGAGGATGAGAGATGGGACTCCTTCAACGACATCCCCGATCACATCAAGAAGACATATCCCCACATGTAAGTCGGGTCCTGCCATCAAAATCCCAGAGCTGACAGCATGGAACCAAGAGATGAATATGCGACATTGGACATAATCAACAGGTATGGGCTTGTATATACCGTCCAGGGGTCAGACGAAGGCCTTGCTCCCATCCTCCTTACTGCTCACCAAGACGTGGTGCCTGTTGAGAGTGAAACTCTGAAGGACTGGGAGCATGACCCATTCGACGGCTACTACAGCCAAAAGGACGGGCATTTGTGGGGTCGCGGTGCCGCGAGCAAGGCTGGAATGACGGCCATGATGTCTGCCCTGGAGGGACTCCTTTCCCAGGATGACTATGATCCAAATCGCACCGTCATCCTGGCTTTCGGCTTCGATGAGGAATGCTCCGGCTCTCGTGGGGCCAGCTCAATCTCGGAGTTCCTAGAAGACAGGTACGGAAAGGGTGGAATCTCTGTGATCCTTAATGAGGGCGGTGGTGGTCTTGAGATGGTCGGTGACACTCTGTATGCGCTCCCAGCTGTGTATGAGAAGGGCTACCTGGACGTGTCGTTCGATCTCAACATGATCGGCGGACGTAGTGGTACGCCCACTCCCCGAACGGCTATTGGTATCGTGTCAGAAATCACCACCGCCCTGGAGTCGAATCCTTTCCGGCCCGAGGTCATCAGAAACAGCCCGGTGCACGAAGGCTTGGTCTGCTTCACCCAGTACTCGCCTCGAGCCCTACCCTCCCTCACTCAGATGATCCGCTGGGGCGATCTCAGAGGGGCTGCCCAGCTTTGGGCCCAGGTGTCTCCCGAAAAGAGATATTCCATTCAAACCTCCCAGGCCGTGAATAAAATCTGTGGAGGTCAAAGTTTCGCCGCCCTCCCTGAGTCTGTCAGCCTGGGTGTCAACCTTCGCGTTGCGCCACAGGACAGCATGGGCGGAGTGCAACACCGCATTGTGCACCTCGTTCAAGACATTGCCAGGAAATACAACCTTCAGCTTGAAGCCTTCAAAGGAGATCAAGAGTACGAGAGGTATCTTGCTGCCAATGGCATCGCCCCTCCGAGCAGCAACCTAAGTGGCTCCTGGGAGCCCACCTATAGCGGCCGTCTCAATTTGGAGAGGAGAAAGACGGTCCATTCCACACCCGTCTCGCCCACAAGTGGCCCGATTTGGGATATCTTCAGCGGCACTGTTCGCCATACGTTTGCTCGGAGAGGCTCGACAGTGGTCCCGGCGCCCGGAGCCATGACTGGCAACACTGATACTCGTCACTATCTTGGTAAGTTGTCAAGAGAGACCCTTCGCTGGGCCCCCAAATGAACTTCTATCATCTAAAACTTGACTGCAACAGACCTATCGACCAACATTTACAGGTGGACCCCAGGGAGCCTCCGATCCTTCTCCAACATCAACACCATCAACGAGAAGCTCCTCATGAGTGAGCACGTCAATATGGCCAAGTTTTACTATGACTTTATCCGCAACTTTGACCAAGCCGACATCTCGGGCAGGGAAATGAAGCAAGAGCGTAAAGATCTGTAGGGGTCAGGAAAGATGGAGTCACAATACCGTGATCTGTACAGTCAAGTACTGTTGGGTGGTCGAGCGTGCAAATGTTGCTCCCCCGTTATGGCCTAGGCACAAGCAAAGGAAGAGGTTGTAACTTGGAAAATTGATCTGATGGCCCAAGAGCTTCCCGAAACCGATGTGATCTCCATCCTAGCCCATCATTGGCCCATGGCACTTTTTCCCATCGCGGCGTTTCTCGATCTTGCCATGGTAACAGATGACATATTACGAGGTTCTCCAACTTAGACTACTGGTCACACTATCATTGACTAATATGATCAAATATATCAAGCAAGATCACGTTTGGAGATGGACGAAAAAGGGTAGTCATAAACACGTGCAGGACCAAGCCCGCCAGATTCTTTTATGTACGTCGTTAAGAAAATATGTACAGGCAGCGATCCACCACTCTATATGTGAAAACATATACAAAAATGCCTGCAAAAGGCATCATAGAAGAATAAAACGAACAAATCGAAGCGCACAACTCGTCGACGAGACATTTAGCACTTGGCACTCTTCTCGGGCTCGCACTCGCCGTTGGACTTATCGCAGCCCTTGTAGCCCTGGCACTGGGTCTTGGGGTAGCAGTTGTTGGAATAGGTGGCCTAGAATCATGTTAGTGGCAGTTCAGTGAGGTGTAGTTGATGTATGTAGGTCCTCACCTTGTCACCGTAGTTGGTGTTGATTCCAATGAGCTCACCACCATTGACGGCCGTGGTGCCCTCCATGTGCACGGAGCGCTTGCACTTGGTGTTGCCCTTGCAGTTACCGCAAGATCGGTAGACCTTGCCGTAGTCGTTGGCATAGAAGTTGACGATGTTGACGTGGCCACAGCCGTTGTGCTGGATGACCTTGTCGTCGGCGTGGTAAGCACCACCACCAATGATGTTGGCAGTGCCGCTGCCAAGGATGGAGATGGCATCCTCGCAAACATCCTCAAACCAAGCGAACTCGATGTTGCAGGCGCCCAGGCAGTGGATACCCTCACTCTGCTTAGCACCGATGATGACGTTTCGGAGAGTGGCGCCCTCCTCGAGGATGAAGACGGCGTCCTTAGAACCTAGATGAAGACTTAGAAGCTGTCGGTTGACATGTTCAGAGAAGGGTAAATTTACCGCCCTCCTTCTGACCACCGCACTTCACACCACGGTCGTATCGGACCCAGCCGGCATCGAAAACCTCATTCTTCTTAATGGTCCTGGGACTGCTGAGAGACTTGCTGTCAGTAGCCTTGGGGACACCACCGGTGTAGCCGAGGCAAGCCATGGCTGCGGGGAGGGCGGTGAGGACTGTGACGATGCTGGGAGCGTGCATGTTGACGGTTGTAAAAGAGATGAGGTTGTTGGTTGAGTAGTTGAAGAAGCAGGCAAGTGAATGGATTGATGAGAGTGCGCTGAGTTGAGGTGCTGAATCAAAAGTTATCGAGATGGCTTTCACGCATCTTTATATCAAAGCCTCCGGACTGTCGGCGTCTCACGATGGCCCCTTGCTCAGCCATCCATCTGATCGTGGCCGGTGCCTATCGGTCCTCCCGGCGGGCTTTGGCTCCGCAACAATCTCCAGTCTCGGCGAAGGGACACGGCGGAAGAACTCGTAGCACGGCCGTGTTTCCAGTTTACTCTATGAGGATCCCCGGGACATTATTTCCACCACTAGGGCAAGAAATAAGCTTCATAACCCCTGTTGGTCCCATCCTGGGCATCCATGCGGCGACCTGGATAAACTATTGGTGCTAATGCTTAAGCTTGATAAGGTTAACCATGTTTGAGTCCCATGCCACGCCGCCCCCCTTTGAATTAGCCAACGACGTGACGCCGATCTGATGCAGAAACGGTAGGTCGACACTGGCAGCCCAGGGGGGGCATCACACGGTCCCGATAGCTGAGAGAACTGATTGGATCGCCTTGTATTGCCCTGGAGAAGTTTGTTTTGTAAACGGCAGCTTCGGAGGTCCGTCTTTCACCCGTTAAGACGGTCAACTCCTTAATACAAAGTCTGTGGTTGCAGAACGTTGAATTGTGGAGAGTTCCACCAGTGAGCTGGGTTCTCATGACCGACCGCCTAGCCTGGAGGACCCCTGGAGGGCTTGCGAGCTGACATGCATCACGGGCAGACCGCTAAACACTTAAACTCTATTGAAGGTTCACCAATTTGCCCGCTAAGAGATGATCCGATGCACCGACTTCCGATGCTGCGACTACGGGTAGTCCCTAGTGTAGATACAAAGTTTAAGCTTGATGATGTTTGTCAACAGAAGCGACCAGATGGAAAACCACATATAGAAGTCATCTTCACACCGTAATATTCATCGAGCAAACGCAGTGGAGCTAACACTCCCGTTTCCATGGTCGACCCATAAACACGGCACTTTGAACTGACGGGGCCTTCGCCTGCGCCTGCATTGACAGAAACAATCTTACCCCTGAATGATTTCCCGCCTCAATCATCCGGTCTTGACTGTCACATCTTTTTTCTGATTGGAGGAAGTAGAGTGCAAGCAGAGGCCCGATTGTTATCGGTGGGGGTGAAGAAAACTCCGACCCATGTCTTGGAGAGATGGCTCCATCGCCTACCCTAAATCTAGACAACTAACATGATGTTTTGAGAGTAATGGGAGGAATTAACATTATTGTCGATATACAGGGTGAATAATATTGATGAAAGTGGTGGCTTGAATGTTCCTTGCGTAGTAGAACAACCTATTTTCTCTTTTTAAGCCGTTCTTGTCCTGTGTCGTTCTCTTTCACCTTCTCTTGGCTCGTGGTTTATGACATCACTCTTTGATCGGGGGTTGACACCGATATTCCCGTTAAACCCCGAGTATCCGCTTTAGAGGCTTTGCTTGTCCATGCAATGTTAACAACACACGATGTGGAACTCAGTTCTTTCTCACCGGGTATTTACCTGCGTCAAATCTTCCGTCAATGGTAACCTACTCAGCAGTGGGCGGCCAGCATGGAGAAGTTCTTATAGATAGCTAGGTCCTCTTTATCTGTACTATCCTCCCTTGACCATGTAAACTCGTTCATTGCTGAGGCTTGAGAATATGCTCCATGGCAAACCCCATCGCATAGTCCTTCTTTCCCAAAGGCACACCCTCCTTTCTCAAGATGGCATAAGTCATGTTTAGGTGGAAGTAGATGTTGGGAATCGCCGCCCCCTTGGCAAATGCCCTCCCGCTGATATCCATTGTCCCTGCAGATGGCAAAGCTGTCGGCAAAACCTCTTCTCCATACCGGTTGACAGTATCCTTGTCCGCCTTTTCAAGGGCCTCCAGAACCTCAGCGATGCGTGCGTGCATGTCGGCGTACGAGGCAAGGTTGTCTTCGTATTGCACGGCTTCCCTCCCGGTGAGCCTGGCAAGGACGAGCTCTGTGAACCTTGTTGCTGCGTGGATCTGGAAGGTGAGGGGGTTCATGTCCTCGTGGAGCCGTGCCTTTAGAAAGCTCTCCGCATTGGGTTGTTCCTCTGCTTTCTTGAGGAGACTGTCCAGAGTCTCAAGGATGGTTTTTGCATCCACAATGGTTGCATCATATAGTGTGAACGTCATGGCTGATGGTTGGATGAATGTGGCTTTGATGTTGCGTAATGACAACGCAGGAGGAGGTGTAGGGGCAGATAATGAGGGGTTAAGGCAACTGGCGTTATGAGGATCAAAATGATCTCGCTGGAGGATTTTGAAGAGCGGTAAAATATTCCCCCGAAGGAGCCAGAGCTTAGTGGGACTTGATTGTCCAGGGGGAACATATCAAAGTAATACGAGGCTCCTTTCAACTAGCTGAGTTCAATCGGGTAGCTATGGTATGTTAACATATATTAAATCTACGGAACGAATAAATGAAGACTTCTATAGCTATTTGAACTGCTTGAACCTAGCATCATCTGGTTGATGTTGTGCTCAAGCTTGAACGCCATTGGTTGGGCGCCCACGTTATGAACTTCATGGAGGTTGCTTCCCCATTATGAACGCACATTCGGCCACTACCCATCACATACGACCATACCCACCGGAGAACTCGGGATCCCGTCCGCTCTCCCATAGATAAGCCGGTGAGGGGCGGATTAGTAGTTGGGTCGGTGACGACCAGCGAATCCCCGCTGTTGTATGTTTTTGTCATCTTGACCCTCGGCCAAGAGCTCTCTTTTTGGAGACTGCCTTTTCCTTTTCTCTTCCTTGCCATGCCCAAGCGTGCTTCGTGAACTGAATGATATCGCTCAACGGATCAGGTCATTGAGCACTAGTCTGCGTTGCTCGCCTAGTCTTGGTCTCCAGTTGGTGACAACTCGGTGCTTCCCCTTCAAGCCTCTATCAACATAGGAGTAGTAAAGTACTTGAGATACGATACAGTAGATTACTTTCTCTATATAGACAGTCACAGGGCCGGCTCAATGTAGCATTGGTTCCAAGATGAGCCATCGGCGCCTCGAGCTTCTGTGAAAGTCAAAGCTCGGCCTTGGCCGCTTCTGATTCATCCCTGTTATTATAAATCCTCGTCTGAATCGACAGGAAGAGGCCCCGGTAAGCCATTTTGGTTCAACTCTCGTAAATAAGTTTCCATCACACGGCCAGGAGACTCAGCGGGTAGAGGCTCTCTGGAATAGCTCCAGTCTCGAGTGGGAAACTCTTGATACTTGAAGTCTACCCCTGCATGAGCGAAGAGATCTTTGACCATCCCATCTTCGCATACCTGCCTCGAGTCACATCTCAGCCGTTTGAGGTTCGGAAAGAGGCCACCGTATCTCTTGGAGTTGGCCAGGCCAAGAAGGCCCTGACGAAGACGTTCAGGTCGAGGAGGAAACTCAGGGTCCACGAATGTAACTGACTTGATATTTGGAGGGAGAAGATGTACAAGAAACTCCTCGTCGGATACCGTTGAGTTTGAACCATTGTACACCGAATTGGTGGTAAGGAAGAGATCCTCCAACACGATAAAGTCCCTCAGGCTCGGCATTTGCTCGACTTGCGAATCTCTATCAAAAGCAACCCGAAAACGCATGTCAAGATGCAAGGATTTCAGACTTGAGCAGAGGTTGGTGAGAACCTCTACTGCTGTTCGTGGTTGCAACACCCTGGTCGTGCTCTGGTCGACAGATGACTCCGTAAGGGTTGTTTGGTATGAAAAGGTAGAAAGAGAACAAGAACACGAGAATATGACTTTTTTGACATGGGTATTGTCGTCACTTCCATAGCCTCGGAAGTAAACCCCTTTGACACTTGACATCTTGGGGTAAGATTCTCGAGGGCCTACATGAACGGTCTCGAGATCTGGCGCAACAGCCAGGATTGCAGAAGGCGTCGCCATCGCATCAAACGTTTTGAGGGGGATTTTGGTGATGTCAAGTGCGCTGGCTGCCGTAGGGAAGACTTGCTGCGGAAAAATATCATTGCCAAGGATGAGATGCTGTAGATTTGGGAGCAAGGCGATCAGAACAGCAAGAATCTCAGCCATTACAAGCCGGCGTACATATTCACTGCTCAAATCTCCGGGCTCAAGCTGTCCAAGGATAAAGCTCCGCGAGATCTCAAAGCAGGCCGGGTCGCGTTCCGGCTCCTCGCATTGTTCTCTCCGTTCCCAAAAATGAGCTAGGTTCGTGTCCAAAGCGTGTAGGGCTTCTTCGACCACCTCTCGAGCATACTCAACGTCCAAGCGTAGCGCCAGATATATATCCGAGGACACGGTCCGCACCATCCGGGCGAGATCTGGCCGTGATGCTAGAGTTCGGAGAAAGGGCTCTATGCGTCGATGCAGCGACATAGGTTGGCGGCCGACTGGGATGATAAACTCGTGAAATAGGACGCCCTGAGCGACATGGCGGAACCGCCCCGAGACGAGGCAGAGACTGTATAGTACTTGACGGCCCTGCCAATATGTCGACGAGTCTGATGGCGTTGCTTCCAAGCTCGTGGGGTCATGTAGGCTCCAAAATGGGAGGTCAGGTCGACCATGACAGTGGAGGCAGAAGCACTCAAAGATGCGACGCAACAGTTCAGGTGCGAGGTTCTCAAGCCTGGCAGAGAGGGCCCTTCTTTGACGGCGAGTGAGAACCATTTCTCTTGGCTTTGTTTGATGGTGAAGCTGATAAATGACAGAAGCGATATCTACGCACGCAAGCGAGGATGGTAGAAATTACCTCGATCTCAAACCCGGGGGCTCATTTCGCTTGGTCGTTTCACGTGCCATTACTCAGCACATATTGTGAAACATTCTTATTGACCCCTGTCATCCTCCTGGTGCGGTGCGTGCCCAACAGCCCAGCTTGCTCGAGCACCTGTCCCATGCTCGTCACAGACTTTTACAGATGTGCTGTGAGTATGATGGGAGGAGTTGACTCATAGGAGGGAATCTAGAAATTCCATTTTCGACCTCAATTTCATTATCTTGGCGATCGCTATCATGGTAGCTTGGCTCACAGCTTGTATCCGACGCTAGCTACGAGCACACAGAGGCCTTCTGTAAGTAGTTACATGCAGCCGCATCTTCAAAGCAATTGTCACCCAATATGACTCTTCAACTTGAATCTCTCTCTCACGTCAATGGAGGTAGAGATAAAGACTCCAGATTGCGATGCCGATGTATGTTTCAGACCATTTCACCAGATGGATCATGAAGCCCCAAAGCATTCCCCCTGTCACTCTTTTCTAGCTTCGACCTTGGCCTTGTCTCTGTCAAATGATAACGGAGACTCAGAGGTGTCTTGACCGCCAAACAAGTCGACCATTCCCTGGGAGCCATGCAAACCGAGATTCTAGTACGACAGCTCTAGTGGCGGCCCGGGTGCCTTTGACTGCGCGAGGCTCTTAGCACTGCTCGACTACATCGACCTGAGCAGCAGAAACATTCAGCTTGACTTGATCAGGCTCAAAGCCTTCAAGAACCCTCCCAAGGGTGGCGTTCCCTAAAACTCTGGTGGACCTGTGAAATCTGGAGTCCAAGAATAGCTGCAGCAGGCCAATCTCGGCTTGAGTAAGGGTCCAATGTTGAGCAATGCTATCTACATACCCGCCATCACGCTAGAGTCATTGCTGAATATTATAATCTCATTGATATTGTTACCGATAACTACTTGGAGACGTCATTGATACTAAAAATGATCTCATTGGGTTCGATACACGGTAAATTGAGGCCTCCGAAACAGTGCCACTTCTCGCCTAATATGCACTGGGGTCGGCCCAACTACCCCATTCTCATGCAATGAGGCAGAATCTGGCACCTTTGCCCGTCAAGAGACTGACATTATTCCTGAGACTGGCACCTGAGAAGAACTCAAGACTCTCGCGCGAGAGGAAGCAGGCCTGATAGTTGACCTCTGCTGCTAAACCGAGTTTTGTTGATAACGTGACCGACAAGTCCTCTTGGATGCGTCATAGAAGTCAACAACAATGTTAATGATGGGTCGGTAACACACGGGAAAGCTAAAAGGCGCTTCAGAAATTGTTCGATGAGTGTGTCGAAGTAGTACGAGCATGGTTTGATGAGCGTCGTGGCCAACCGTCTGGGGGAGTTGATCAGCAAACCTTTGCCGACTATGTTGTCTCGAAGATTATGAATACTCTTCTCAAAATAGCCGGGGTTGCTCTGAGGGGTACCATGGTTACGGACTTGGACTTCGCGGGCGGTTCGACCACTGGCCTGGTCGCTTAACCGGGTGCTGCTTGGAACATAACCGTGGACATAGGCCTTCTGGGAATCTCGTACGGCGACTTTTCCTTTCGTGTTGATGCTTTAGACGATCTATACTCCATCTATCGAGCGCATCTCGAAAAGAGCTCAATGACTGAAGGCTTTCTTGGCTCAAGACTTGTCTGCGTTTGATGGAAGTTTTTGCCGTGAGACATTTTGACATAAACAAGTTCAGAAATATCAATGGAAGCTCTTCAGTCCTCCGCCTTTGAGCTACGCTTTGGAATCCTCGGCCCAACCGATGGTAAGTTATGTCCTCATTCACCAAGGTATCGGAGTAAGTGTCTGTCTGAATCTACGTCTCTGGGTTATGCTTATAGCATGATAATAAACCAAACCGAGGGCCCATCCGTCGAATTGTATTAGTGAAGTGGTGATAGTATTCCATAGACGGAGAGATGTCTGCAATCCCAACATGTTTGCTTTCAAGTATGTACTTACAGCAGAAAGTTTGCAGTGAATAGTCAAGCAAAGAGATTTCAGTGAACACTTCAAGTATTGTGTTCTTTGTTATAGCTGGAACCCGGCCGCCTGATTACTCCTCTTGGAGCCGCCATTGATAGCAACAGTAGATAGTTTGCTGTTACCAGATACGGTAGCCTAAATGCAGATGGGCCGAGATGTTGAGACCAAATGATAACATTTGGACATTTAACTTTACCCCTTGGTGAAATGGGTATGAGATAATCTTTTCATTTAGAAAACAGAAAACTGACTGGGCGAGCAAGGAAACCCTTCCAGGGCTGGCGGGGACAGATGCATTGAGCAGGATGCTGTGCCAAGGGACCGTCAAACAGACCTTTGGAATGTGACAAGAGCCAATGAATGAAGTCTTAGGGCTGTTGATATGTAGATATGGCACGTGGATGCGGGTAAGTGGCTGGTCTCGTTGTTGGGCCAAGCAGGCCAGCTGGCAACGGATGGAAAACTATAATAACTGATGATTAGTTGGGAAAGTCTTTTAGTTCTCGATACAGGGAAACGCCGAACGTTTGACCAGGCGCCGTTTGACAGGGGAATGCTGTTTGGCGTTGGTACTGGCATGGGTGCATGGCTGAGGAAGCGCCATCCTAGAGGTGAGGCGCCTCTTTGGGTGTTGAATCGAATCCGTCTAATTCATAATATTTTCTTCTCACCGATGTTTCTTTCTTCTTCATACGCAATGCGCGAGAGGTTGGAGCGGGCCTCTGGATCTTCTGGTCAAGTAAAGGCGTCAATGACATGATGGTAATGACACGCTTATTAATGGTGAGTTTGCCCCAAAATAATTTCAAGTACCTTTGCAGCCTGACTTTCCTTCTGCTGTGCCAAGGCATCGGTTGGGTCGCGCAGGAGAATCACATTGGCTCTACCAATGGAAGCGTCCAGTATAGAGATGGCGGTTCCGGGTCAATAAAGGGTCCTGGAATAGTGGTCACCTGAAAATAGAACCCACACACACAGTTGAGCCTCAGCGCGCCTAACGAAACAGTTGTCTCAGCTGGGCGAACCACCCACAGGAGGTAGCCCAACCCAATTCTTGCCTCACGTTAACACAACGGCAGCCTGATGGATGACATCTGCCTATAGCAAGTCACCACAGAGTCAAAAACCAGGGTCCAAAGAGGGGGGCTGAGACGCACATCGGAGACTGGGCAATTTCTTCCCCTTTGACCCACCTCTTTTGAGGCGTACCAACATCCACGGCCATTTATCATAGGCAAACGTGGTCTTGGCAGTTTCGCCGAGGCAAATATTACATTTGGGCTTCGTGGCAGAAGCTTCTGGAGTCTGTCTGCCTAACAGTGTTGGGAGGCGGTGCATAAGGCCGACAGGACAAGTCTTCCGCAGCTGTGAGTGTTCGCTCCTTATGGTTTAAATACCAGGCCACAGCCTTCTTGTTTTTACCTTGGCATTTATCTTGTCAACTTTCTTCGTGAAAACGATCAGAGCGCTCAAGGTCTAGTCCAGCACGCAGGCCTATCTTATCATAACTTCGCTACAGTACAGATTAGACAACACGCCATATCCCTGTATCGGGGCCTTTTCGATTGCATACCCCTTTTCACCATCACGAACCTCACACTGCTGCCTCTCGCACACACAAACAAGATGTTGAGTGCTCAAGACAGCTTCATCCGCCAGGACCGTTTGGCTTCCCAGATCCAGAAATGGAACGAGCAGGATAATGAAAGGCATACATGGTTGCGAGTAGGCTATCAAGTATCTGCGGATTTGTGCGCACCCATGTCGCTAACCACGTTGTCTTGGACAGATGCTGCTGCAGACGGTAGAGGCCTTTGAGGAAGAGAGACGTCTCCTGAAGATGGAGAATGAAGGCCTCGCGGCTGAGAACAAGGAATTGAAGAATGATTTGGTGCGTGAAGCTTCCACGGCCAGGATAGACTCATCGCTAACAGCAACGTGCATAGAAGGTGCAGCAAAAAGAAAAAGACCCCTACGTCGCCATCCTCGTCGACGGTGACGGCGCCAAGTTCCAGGACGGCCTCCTCCAAGACCCTGACGAAGGTGCCACAAATGCTGCTCTCGCCATCAAACAACATGTTGCCGAATACCTCAAGGATACAGACCTCAGTAGTGATATAACCATCTTTGCCCGCGTCTTTGCCAATGTCAAGGACCTCGCTCATTCTCTCCGCCTCTCGGGAATTGTCAACTTCGAAGATAAATTTTTGAAATTTGTTACCAACTTCACCAATGCTCGTGCCGAGTTTGACTTTGTCGACGTCGGGTCTGGGAAAGAGAATGCCGACGCCAAGATACGACGTGAGATGAAATCCTGTCATTGCCGGCTTACCACAGGCTGTAGTTCAACGTCTATGCTAACCTAGGCCACAGGAATGCTGAAATACTATCACGATGATGTTCGTTGCAAGAAGATATTCTTTGTCGCCTGCCATGACGCCGGATATGCACATGATCTACGCCCGTATATCGACGATCAGGGGAATCGCCTCGTACTGGTCGAGACCACCCCCGCAGCACCAAGAATCAAGAAGTTGGGTCTTCCCATTATTAGTTTTGAAAATGTATTCCGCAGCGGTCTGCTTCAGAACGAGACCAGGGTTGTCCCCCAATCTCCACCCAAGTCGATTGCTTCTCCGGCACCTCCGCCTCGTGCTCAGCCGCCGGTCGCAACCACCACAGTCACTGCGACCACGACGACAATCAGATCAGGTAATGGAGGTATATCTACCAAGTATAAGGGGAGCTATGCCGCGGCTGGTGGCACCGGAAACCACCAGAATATCGATGTCGGCACATCAAAGACGAAGACACCCAGGGTCATCGAGTACAATGAGGACAATGTCCGCCTTGATCCGCAAATCAGGCCTCCCGGTAATACTCCAGCTCAGGATACCTACAAACAAAAACTTGCAAAGGCAAGAGGCTCAGCATTTTGCAATAGTTACTATCTCGGCGGCAGCTGCTCGTGGGGAACCAGCTGCACCAGGGAGCACGACAAAAAGCTGACCGCAGATGAGCTGGTCATCCACCGTTACAAGGCACGGAGTTGTCCGTGCTTCGCCGGGCCTGGGTGCCCCGACTTCTTCTGCCCCATGAGCCACCACTGTCCACAGGACCCGTACTGCACACGCAACGATTGCAAGTTCTATCATGCCAAGTTTGGCGATATGCACCTGACCAAGGAGGGCCTCAAAGCAGTGTAAGTGAACCTAGAACATAATGAGGAATTTATTGACATGCATCAAGGAAACGTTGGACTGAAGGCTCAGAGTTCCCAGAGCCGATAGCGCCTTAGCTACGGTTGCAGGCAGGGCAAGGTTCAACCCCCAACACCATGCTCACCAAGATTGATACTCGGGCTCGGATTGGCATGTTGGTTGCATCGTTCAATGCATATTAGTCACTAGACACCCTTCAAATACATTGTAACTCACTGTTGGTTCTAACCCAGGCCATCCATCCTTCAAAGTCAAGCCTAGGTAGACACACAAACTCAGCCAATACCAGAGCGGGCAACTCGGATTCCAAGCGCTCTAACCGGAGCAAATTCCGCTTACTGAAAACGGACAGATGACGAAATGGATCCCTCAAGCTCAAGGGGTCAAGGGGAACGGCCCCGCACTGGAGGAACAACACGTGTCGACCATCGGCCAATGCCTCGGGTCGCCGAAACTGGGTTTCTCCACGGACATGGTACAATACTCCGCTGAGGGGACGCAATTTCCCCTCCTGGGGCTAGACAAGATTTATCTAGGTCGTATGACATTGGGGGATAGCGCTTTGGGGAGACCTGGTTCCATGGCACCACGCTGACCGGTGGTAGTCTGATGGGCCACGGGATGGAGATAGCACTAGTATATATAACGCCCGCTCGTCAGTCGCTGCGGAGCCGCAACGGGCGCTGACAGAGAGAAAGAATTCACATCCGTTTGATAATTAATTACCTACAGTAGCAGGAAAACATGATGAGACCAACGAGCAGTCTCATGAGGAGTGCCGTCCTTCGGGCCTCTGTGAGACCAGCCGCGCGCACCTCTGCTATCGTGACGCTGTCAACCGCAACCCGAGTCAACGTTCGGAACTTCACCTCCACCCGGAAATGTCTTTGCGGAAGCTGTGCCAGCTCGAGCGGCCAGGCTTACACCCGTCACAGCCGTGTCCCCAACACCAGCACCATCAACGCAAGCAAGACGGCGGCGTATGCGACAACAGCAGGACCCGAGATTCCCAACGAGCAATGGGCACAGGTTCTTGAACAGATAGGCGGTCGTATGTTCTATTCCCGAGGCATCGCTCATTGTGACCAACGAACCAAGAAAGGCTGACTACCTACCCAACAGCTGTCCAGTACAAGAAGATTCCCGTCCCGAAGCCAGCTTCGGACGAAGTCCTCATCAACATCAAGTACAGCGGCGTCTGCCATACTGACCTGCACGCCGTCAATGGTGACTGGCCTCCCCAGTCCAAGATGCCCCTCGTCGGAGGACATGAGGGTGCGGGCGTCGTGGTTGCGCGGGGTGAGCTCGTCAAGGACATCGAGATTGGCGACCACGTCGGTATCAAGTGGCTTCATGGCTCATGCATGAGCTGCGAGCAGTGTCGACAGTCCAACGAGTCACTCTGTTCGACTGCTTCCCTCTCTGGCTACACTGTTGACGGCTCATTCCAGCAATACGCCGTCGGCAAGGCGGCCCATGTTGCCCGCATCCCCAAGGATTGTGACCTCGCCGCAGTCGCACCTATCCTGTGTGCCGGTCTGACAGTGTACAAGGCACTCAAGTCTTCCGGTGCCCGGCCCGGTCAACATGTTGCCATTGCCGGTGCTGGTGGTGGTCTCGGTGTCTTCGCTATCCAATATGCCAAGGCCATGGGTCTACACGTCACGGCCCTCGATGGCGGCGAGGAGAAGCGCAAGGTCTGCCTTGATCTCGGTGCCGACGCCTTTGTGGACTTCAAGACTTCCAAGGATACTGTCGCCGATATCCGCAAGGCTTCTGGTGGCTCTGGCCCTGATGCTGTGCTGCTTTTGGCTGCCAGTGAGAAGCCCTTCCAAGAGGCGAGCCAGTATGTCAAGAGTAAGGGCACTATTGTCTGCGTCGGTCTGCCAGCCAATGCCTTTGTTAAGGCCCCTGTTTTTGATACCGTCGTTCGGTAAGAACCACCATGACCAGACTCTGGACCGTCTGCTAACTGGGTGTACAGTGAGATCAACATCAAGGGAAGTTATGTCGGCAACCGACAGGACACCGCCGAGGCCATCGAGTTCTTCCGACAGGGCTTTATCAAGGCACCATTCAAGTAAGTCTGTAAAATATCCAACATGCAACTCATGCTAATTCCCGTTCTCCAGGGTTGTCGGCTTGTCGGAGCTCCAGGATGTGTATGACTTGATGCAAAAGGGCGCCATTGCTGGCCGCTATGTAGTGGATACTAGTAGGTAGGCGCATCTTCTTTAGCTAGGTAGATAAAGACCTCAAGGTCGGCTTATTGAGGGAGGCATATAATGAAAAAAGTACCGCCGACTTGTGGTAAAGACGAATGATTAAGCAACTCAAGCCCGGCTCTAAAGTACGGGTTGGGGATGCGCACCTTGATTTTTAGCATGGCCTTTGAGCAAATACATGGCAATGATGGGAATATTGAATAGTGAAAGAATCGAATTTGCTGCTGGTTAATCTAGGAATCTGTACAGTGTTGACGCTAAAGTAGTTGAGGCTCGTTGGCGCATGCAAGACGCTATGGCATCCGCACGAGTCTCTTGGCGTGAGAGATATCGTAGTCAACCAATGATCAGTATGAACCAGAGTGGAGAGAACCATTCAGTCATCTTGCTGGTCAGTTCCTAATGACTAGCTTGTGCAATACTCTGTACTCCTTTCTCTATGACTACCATCTGCTGACGAAACTCTGAAATGTCACTGTTTCGCTCGAGCTTGGTGCAGACTATTCAACTTGAGAGCAGCCACTTGGACTCGAGATCAGTTTTGTAGACTTGTAGTTAAACTGTCAAATGCCGTGTTGGTCGACAATGCAGCAAGGATGGAGGCAACTTGCAAGAAGCAGCGTTATGTGCACGCAGCATCAAGAGAATATCATGCCATCAACTCAGCTAAGAGAGGGTCATATACTGGCATACAACGCATACCCTTCAAAAGCATCCTCGGCAATACCGGGAGGCGACTGACGTCGTCATCAAACATGTTGCTAACCTCCCATAGAAAGCAGAGAGGCAACTCCGCCGGCAGATGTAATATCTCCAGTCTCAAACGTTGCAAGCATCTTTCTCATAGCTGTTCCATCCGATCCACCGGGTGCATTGCCGTAGATGGATTCGCCAAGCATGCACAACTGCATGGGGAATTGGTGATCTCCGTAGTGTTCGATGATGTCGGCCTTTTCAACTCCACAGCGTAGATTCTTCCACTGGTCCTCGTCCATGCCAAAGACCTCGCACTCTCGCTGTTTGTCGGGTGTCCACCAAGAGGGAAGCAGTGCCTTTTTGGACCTGGTTATCTTGCGCATGAATCCCCTGAAACCCTGAAGACTATCTTCATGGCCGGCGTAGATGCTGTCACCGTCGACCCCTCCCTCGAGCTTGTACATGTCCTCGATGCGGAGGCGGTATGTGTCGAGAAGCAGGCGATAGACATCCTTCTCTGGACGATTGTGGAGATAGGTGCCATTGTCCAGGCGTGTGAATGGGTCCGGGATGGGCTGGTCTAGTCCCTTGGGAGGAGGCAGACCATCATTTCCAGAAGTAGGGGCATTTTGCTTGCCACAGACCTTCTTGTGTGTCTTCCAGTCGGCCTTCTGGCAGTCTCAGCTGCAGTAATGCGTCTGCTTGCACTTGGCGCAGTGCTTCAATGGCACTTCGTCTCCACTCTTGCTGCACTTGTTGCAGGAAGCCATTCTGAGATATCGATATGCAGTGAGGGCCTTGATGGAGAGACAAGAGAGACCAAAGAGTCGGAGGCGGATCCGCAGATGATGATGTTTTGGTGGAACCTTGAATGGGGAATGAGTGCCGAAGGTGGTGTGGACACGAAATAAACTGGTGATTTATGAATAAAAGCGAACCAATCGGACGACACTACGGGGGCTATGAAATAGTTTTTGCGCCTAGGGGTCACGTGTGGCATCATGTGAAGGCCTTGCTTCGTCACAAGACTCAGGGGGCATATGAATCTCGGATATACATGTGCGTACGGGGCCGTGTTCTCGGTCACATCTCGTGATGGAGCAGCCTGGGTTCTTCGTATTGTGGAGCGAGCTTAGGCAAGGGCAGAAACAAGGTGCATGCTCACGTTTCAACGAAAACAGCCCATGTCAGATGCTGTGCCCGAGCGGAGTTGCCGGGGTTTGAGTTTACGGTTATTGACCGAGCCTCAATATGTTCAATTAAGCATATATGTAAAGTGTTGGATTTATAAGGTAGTGTTTGAGAAAGATTGAAGTTGATGAGTTGGAGTACATCTAATGAACAAGGATAGCCTTGATACTTGGGGTCGTCTATCTGAGACGGTCAGCTCGCGAGATCTCTAGCAGTGCATAGTTTGGGTCACTATTTAGCTTGGCACATATGCCGCAGTGGGTTCTGATATATACCAGAGGTAGTTTAGGGATGTATCGTTTAGCATGCCTCGTCGCTGTAATTGATGTTGCATCGTATCAGAACGTGGGTCATAAAGGGCAAGACAAAGAAATCGCTGGCTAGAAATTTATCGCTCTCTAATGCCTACGATCGGGCAGAATCACTACCATGAGCAGCACATTAATAGTCCAGTCTGTGAGTTAAGATACTAATGAGACCCGGGTGGCATCTGCGGCATTGAGGGGAAACTGACTGCCATCGTGTCGAAACTGGCTTGAACAGTGGCTTTTACCTGCTAATTGGTATATGTGGAATTGCGAGTAGAGAAACAATCTTCTCCCAGATACGATTACACACTTGTCTTAAGGAAGGCCTCTAGGAACAATCATCGTGGAGTTGGGATTTGCAAAAGGTGAGAGGTCCCTGGAATCGGGTCTCTTCCCCCTTGTTCGTGCATTTCCTTGCTTACTTGAGTGAGACTTGCCCGCGAAACGAAACATTGGTTCTTCAACACATTGAATGTCACCTAGAGATGAATACCAGAGAATTAGTCAGCTAGAAGTTTCATATTTCGTGACTGAGATTCACGGGCCCTTGAATAGCCTTTTGCGGTTCATGAGCCATCACCAATCATTGATGACGGGCGAGCCTGCAAAGACATGATGAATTAACTCGAAAATTCTTCCACATTCTCTAACTTAGAGGGGTCATACCGGAAGGCCGGTGCCTAAATCCCACCCAAAGTTTGTACGTAGACTTGTGTTAGGCACGTTGCTAGAGCAACTCACGGCTTCTGATAGTAGATGGCTGCCAACTTGCAACATACTTTTTCAAGCCATAGCCTTGGTTTGTGTGACTGAAATGTCCTTGGAGAGATTCTTGTGCACGAATTCACGATCAAACACTGAATTTCTCAGAATGCCGAGCAAAGGCTGGGTCACTAGTTCCAATAAACGACCTCAGTCTTGGTTATTTGGACCTTGAAACGCAACCAGGATTCTCGTCCGGTGGAGAATCCGCATTCACCGTATTGAAGACCGGGGTCTACGCCTCCATTGCAATGTTCCCCCCATCCAAGGGGGATGGTAGACGCGATGGTTTAAGGCATGCTGTTCTGCTTCGACGCAGAAATTATCCGAAACACTGAGCTTATAGGATAAAGCCACCGAGAGAGGGATCGAAATACCCCTTTAGAGTACTGAGTCACCAATTGACTTTGGGTTGTTATGATTGAAGCTCCAAAAACAATATAGGAAACCACTCAACCTGTAATACTTGTTAATTGTTGACAAGATATTGGAATCTTCTAGTTTATTGCTCCTCGATTTATTGAAAAGTCTAAGTATCACGATGCCTACTTAATACCTGTGTCCCCTCTCAGATGCCTGGTTTGTTTTTCTCCCCTTTATCCATCAGTTTTGAACCTTCATTCATACCGCATTCTCGCTTTTTGCTGCCTTCTTATTAGCGTATGCAAGCTTCGGTTTCCTGTCAAGCATTCTACTCGCATCGACACTGCCATCAACATCCGATTTGGCATTCTTCATCTTCTTTTATATTCTTTCTTCCAGGTTGTCTCGATTCAGTGCTCCAGTTTTCAACAGTACTCATCAACAACTTTGTTGAGAGTCTTACAGCCCATCCTTTCAGACGATTTCGGTTCAGTATTCCATTCTCTGAAGATTACGCGTCAACCACTTCTCTTGAGCGTTTCACGGTCATTTCTTTCGTCAACGTCACACATACAACCACGACACCATGTATTCTCTCGATCAACAGATGTCTTACCTTTCAGTCACTGACGACGACATGGGCGACTGTTGCTCCGAGTGCTCCTACTACTCACTCCCAGAGCTTGACGAAGCAGACCCTGTCCGCCGTATCCCCGGTTCAGAAGTCAGGCGGCAGGCCGAGTCAGTTACCGTCTGCCCTCAGTTACAGTCCAACTATCCTCACGCCTATCATAACTCTGAACAACTTCCGCTACGCGTAGCTGGACCATGGCTCGAGCATCCGCTCTTGAGCCATGGTTCGTATAGCTCAGGGTCGCCTGGTCCTGCGAGGGTCGTTGTCAGTGCAATGGGTGGCAGAGGATACGACGTTATTTACCATCCGAACCGTCCATCATACTGGGGTTACAAAAATAATACCTTTGCTCAGGCAAGGTATCACCCCAAAGGGTCTCGCCGTAGCAATATGCCGGCGCAGAATCAATATTGGGGCCAGTCACCATGGGGTCTGCCCTCCCTCTACTTTTGAACCTCTTTCGCACCACCATTATCTCTCTTCGCCCGACGCAGGACTGTTTCAAACACCTGTTGGTGCATATACTCTACAGCCGCCCGTCCTCGAGGACAGTCTCTTGCTATACAGCAGCATGCTTTGCAGCAACAGTGTTTCAACACTGAGCAGTACGTTGGCGCGCAACAATACTTGGATATGCAGAAATGGTTCAAGACACAACCATTTCCTGATACACAGCAGCAAGAAGCTGCTCAATAACCCATTACCACGCACCAGTATTTTTATGCTCAGCAGTGTCTTTCTCAACCATCCCCATATTACTGGACTGACTACTCAGCTCCTATAATTCAGGCTAGAGGCCCAGTGAATTATGCTTAATGCTCATGCTATACACAGGATAGACCGTTAGGAGACAATTAGAGCAGCACATATTTTTCTTTTCGCTTTTCATTTCTTGTTTTTGGAGATGATAGATATTGTTTTCGAATGTTGAAGTAGAAAGGGGATAGCTGCATTGATAGAAACAAGGTGTTGATGAAATTGAGCTGCATTTTGATCCGACAATATCCGTTTCAAACAGTCCCATTCCTTTAAATCCACCTGAATGCTGAATGATACGCAATAGCACCTTGCAACTCAACTTGTAGATCAACGTACGTATCCTTCTTCGTGACTAGGTGGCTGTGCTTTTCCTCGTCCTTGAGCCACCCTCAGGCGTAAGGCCTACCCCTGCTCCGACGCCTGCAGGTTGAAAACCCGCAGTTGATTGGTTATCACCACAGCCTGATAAAGAGGTGTTTGCAGTAAAGTGACTTGAAATAGGCATAAAGAGTACTTGTATGAAAGAAATATTAACCAAGAACTCAAGTTGAGCGTTGTCTATTCTTTTCTGAGGAGCTTCAAGGAATCTTCCACATGTCCCTGCCGAGTCCTGACTCTTCGCTTTGATCCTGCCTCACCGAAGAACTGCGCTATTTCCTTTGGGTCCCCACTAATATTAGCGAGGCTGTATTTATTTAGATCAGGTCACACTCAGGCAGCGAAACTCGCTCTCTCACTCATGTCGAGTTGGCAACCAACCACACGAGCACTGACCTGACCTCTAATTGATGCGTGCAGAACTCAATTACACTTTCCAAGATGGCAGAGGCATTCGAGATCATTGGTCTTGTCTCAAGCATCGTGGCATTCGTCGACTTCAGCATCAAGCTCGTCTCGGCGGTCAAGTCAGCACGAGACTCGGTTCACGACACACTCCCAGAGGTCCACGAGATTGAGCTGTGCTTGGAAGATGTTATCCTTTCTAATCGTAGAGCCATCGAGGGGTTACCTGGGCGCCAGTTATCTCAGGGAGAACGACACATTATGGCCATGACGACCGAGTGCCAGAGATTGGCGGCTGAGCTTGGCGAGATCGTGAAGAAGCTCAAGATAAGAGACAGCGCCAGATTTAGGACCATAGAAAGCAGCCGCATCGCGTTGCGTGTGCTGAGGAAAGTAAAGGACATTGAGGATCTGCGTCGTCGTATCGACAACTTGGACACCAGGATAAGGACCAACGTGCAGATGATTCTGGATCAGTGAGTCACCGAGACCAGCAAAGAATGCCTATCACTGACTGACTCATGCCAGGGAGCGTGGTTCCGAGATACTATCTGATCTCAATGCTCTTCGAGAGTCTCAAAAGCAGCTGGGAATCAACTACGACTCCAAGCTGGATGGCATCCAAAAGGATATTCTGCGTCTGGCTGCGGATAATCGGAAAGGACAAGGTGAGCAATTAGCTGCCTTGAAGCAACACCTTGACTTGTTGGAACAAGAACGCATCACCTGTCAAAGGCAGTCCAAGGTCATCCGGAGCCTATACTTTCCAGAGCTACGACGCCGATGGTCGCAGATAACTGATTCTGACGAGTTCACAAATGCCTGGCTGTTCGACCCAACTAGGACAAATTTTGTAGAATGGCTCAAGGGTGGAGATGGCATCTACTGGATCAGTGGTAAAGTGCGTTGTGTATCTGACTACTCTGCGATATAAAATGCTGACAGCATCCGTCCTAGGCGGGCAGCGGCAAATCGACACTGATGAAGTTCGCAGCCGAGCATGAAAATACAACCAAGGCCTTGAAAGAGTGGGCGGGCTCATCCCAGCTCTTCACAGCGAGCTACTACTTCTGGAACCAAGGTTTCGAGATGCAAAAATCTCAAGTCGGACTGCTCCAGTCTCTGCTGTACCAGATTCTGAGACGAGCTCCTACATTGATCCCGCACGTCTGCTCAGATGACCGTTTAGATCACGAAAGATGGGAAATTAAAGAGCTGAAGACGGCCTTTGAAGCCCTCGCTAAACACAGCGGCCTGTCCACCAAGTTCTGCTTCTTCATCGACGGCCTTGACGAATACGACGGGGAGGAAGAAGATGTTGTTAGCTTCCTGACCTTCTTCTCTGAATCCAAGTTGGCCGATATCAAGATATGTGCATCGAGCAGACCCCGGCAAGTCTTTAAGCCCTTCCAAGAGAGCATCTATTCCCTGGCCGTCCAGGACTTCACACAAGAGGACATGAAAACACATGTCCGTCAGAGGCTGCAGATGAACGAAAAGTTCAAGGCCCTTGGCGCCTCGCAGCCTGGATGCGAGGAACTCATGGCACAAATCGCCCAGCAATCACAGGGAGTTTGGCTGTGGGTATTTCTCGTCACCCGCGACCTGGTCCACGCCGTGAACAGAAACGAGGGCTTTTCTACTCTGCAGAGGATCCTCCGTCTATTTCCACCAGATTTGGAGGCGTATTTCGAGCACATCATCGAGGGTATCAAGCCAGTCTTCCGAGTAGAGATGGCACAGATCTTCTTGATCACAACCGAAGAAGTTCAGCCTCTACCGCTGTTCGCCTTCTCCTTGCTTGAGCGAGAGACCCGCGACTCGGACTATGCCGTGAAAGCTCCAATCATACCGCCCAGCGAGCAGGAGGTATCAGAGGCCGAAGATCAGTGGAAGAGTCGGATCCAAAACCGATGCGGTGATCTTCTCATCGTCAATAACATGCCTCACCCCATTTTCCTTGGGAGCCCTGTCGACTTCCTCCATCGTACTGTCCGCGATTTCCTGCAGGACTGCTACCACCAGCGGCTTGTGGAAATAGTAACACCCCAGTCAAGCTTCAATCCTCTAGTATCACTCTGCAGAATGACCCTCTTTTTGCTCAAGAGCGTGCCAAACGAGGATTTCCGTAGCAAGTTCTCCATCCACAGGATCATTGGGCTCACTGACGAACTTCTCTACTACGCTCACGAAGTCGAAAAGCGAAGCCAGGCTCCAGACACGGCTGATTCCCCTGTGGCTGACGTGTTGGACGAACTGGACCGGGTCAACTGCGAGCACGCACGCTCCTTACGCAACAATCACTGGACTCATGCAAGAGATCTGCCAAGATCCCGCGGATACGAAGAGTATCGTGAAGGTGGCAATTGCAACTTCTTGGCACTGACTGTTCAGGCTCGTCTTGTCAAGTACGTGCGAGGGAAGCTCGCGGCCGACCCAAAACGACTGCAAAAGCCTGGACGACCTCTGCTTGACTACGCTCTACGCCCGAGGCGAGTGACGGCCATCAGCATGCCGTATCACTCTCAGAGGGACGATCCTAGTATTGATGTCAACATGGTCCGCCTCCTGCTGGAGAAAGGCGCCAGCGTGAACCAAAAGGTGCATCTTAACGATGGCCGAACTGTCTGGGCGCTGTTTCTCCTTTCGTGCTATGAGAGCACCACGAGAGGCGAAGCCACCGCGCCAATGAGGGAGGCCTGGTACCAAGCAAGTGAGTTACTCTGTCAGCACGGCGCGAACCCTCAGTGTTTGCTCGACGACAATGATGCCTCGATGAACGTGGCTGGGGTCATGGATAAGTTGTTTGGGAGGGACAGAGCTTTGCATCTGCAAAGCTTGATGACCGACACCCAGGCACGAAAGCAACCAAACAGGGGCTCCTGGCTTTCTGCCCCGGGGCGTTTTTGGAGGATGGTTTCCAACTAATCGAGAATTGGGTCTAAGGGAGTGAGGGATGGGTACAGATAGTTTATTCACGCTGGACTACATGATTCAAGACTATTCTAGAAAATACAGAGTATAGGTCACGCGCCTCTGCTAGGGCCGGGATGTAAAAACCTAGTAATGGGGAAATTGCTAGGTTGCCCTTGATCAGGGTCTGCCATCATCTCCTCATTCGAGACGCGGCGTCTCCTGGCCACGTCTTCATCTTGGTCCTCCTCCTCCTCCTGGAACCGCGCTTCACTCGGTAGCAAAATAGCCCGATCAATTACATCGGGAACACCGCGATGCCTCCCTCGTAGCATGACGGCGCAAAGGATTACCTTGCTGGCGGCATGCCACCCACCACTGAATGAATAATCCGCATCTTGCAGCCCTACACTCACGCCAACGCAGCCGTACGCTGACACGACCTCAAACATGATGTTGAACACGGAGTAGCGGACGGGATCCCGGCGGAATTGACCCGACTCTATAGTTGTGATGACAAGAACGGCGAGGATTAGAGCCCAAACGTCGTACCTCACAAATCCCCCATTCATCTGTCGTCCAAGGCGTCTCAGCTCTTTGATGACGGATTTTCTATTCTCCCTCCACATGGGATCCCGGTCAGTTTGGGAACTGAAGATGCCGAGTGACCTCTCTTCATAGATGTTTGTGCGCCTTCTGCTAATTCTTATTGGGTGGGCGAGGATGAGCATTGAGATTGCATACAAGAATTGTAAGCCGACGTGGAGATTGGCAATGTTGGTGATATGGAAGCCTCCAAAGCGGATGGCTATTGTCCAAGAGACAGTGGTTAGTACTCGAGCAGTAAAGGTTGTTATGTTTCGTAGACTTACAAATGGCTTGGAATAGACCAGCGAGAACACGTGGCCCCGTCGAGATGCTCTTGATTTCAGGGTTGTCAAGGTTAAAGACCAGGAAGCCAACCCAGTTGACCGAGTTGAGAAAGATGAGTACGAATAGAAGCCACCAGGTCACGGTACTTGGCCAGAGATGAATGTAGACGCGCCGGGGATGGTCCAAGATGAAGTGTAAACATTCCGTTGAACCAGTCCACCCTCTTCCCACTAGGCGCAGCATCTTGACAAGGGACCAGAGGATGAATCTCAAGAAGATGGGAAATGCCGTGCGCCCGGCAAGAATCATCAGACCCATGGTGATTAGGACAAAGTACGACCGTTGGAAGGGTACCACGCTGTCGTCCAGTAGAGACATGCCCGAGTTGTTGAATGCTGACACACCGTTGAAGATGCCCAGCCACCAGGGATTCGGGCTGTTATCCAAGGTTGGCTTGTTATTGTTGATCCATGCACCAAGGGCTATGCAACCTAGAAGCTGCCAGAGGAACAAGTACAGCAACAGGATCTTGAGAAGCAGCTTCAGGGCTCGAAACTCGATACCACCTAGCTCGTCACGTTGCTCGCTAGTGAGGTTAAAGGCAGAGCTATTTCGGCCAACCGTGGGAGTCCAGGAGAGATAGGGGACCTCGTTGTTGTCCTTCTCTTGGGTTCGAGAGTTTCCAGCAGCCTCTACTTTAGAAGGGGGCGATGGATAAAGCGGCATCATATGGCTTCTCCTCGCGCGCGCTTCTCTGCCCACCCGCTCCTCGCGGATTATGTCATGAAAGCGCTTGTGGAATCTCCGCTTGCGAGAGTACACGATGCAGATGGAGACCCAAATCCGGCTGCCAAAGATGATGAGCAAAAAGAGGAGAACCTGCTGCCCCGTTGTCGCTTGGCTCAGGTTGATGGTTGTAAGACCAGCAGCTGTCATGGCAGAGACGACCAGGAACAGGCTGTCGACGTAGGCGATGCCGGATGATGAGCCCCAGAAGATGGCGGACGCTATCAAGCAGACGATGATGAAGTAGGCGTAGTGGCTTGTGATGAAGCTGAGCTTGGACAGAAACTGTGACTGCCATGCTGCGCGTGCAAGCTGGGCTGGACGGCGGATCCAGGCCTTATCGTGCTGCCACAGGGGTGTTGAAGCGTCAATGTCATGACCTTGTAGCCTGGCCACCTGGTCGTTGTCTTCGATGTTTCGTAGTCCAGGGCCGCTCTGTTCAAGATCCATTCTAGATGCAACTTGTTGTGACTTGGAGCAGTGAGTGATTTGCTTCTTTCAGCCGTGTGTGGGCTGAGGAAGAAGGGCGGGGCTGACTGCATGGCCTGCACGAATCGGAACGTCCTCCATGGGTTCCTTGGGTCATCACAGGATCCCTGGTTGACAAGCGTAGACGCTGTTTAACAGAGGATCTAGGTATATTAAGAAATTCGTTTAAATTTTAACAACCAAGGTTAAAGTCACCATTATCCCTCACAGGCACCAAGACAGTGGAAATAAACAAGGCACCCAATATACGCATCAGATCATCTGCCTCTTGAAGTAGTAAGACGCACATAGAGTGTAGAATGGCTGACCTTCCACACATGGTAGAAAATACTTACAGCTGACGGGTGGCCAAGACTCTTGAAACTGGTGGAGGCTGTGCTTTACCATGATGGTTCATGGTCTAGAGAAGCGTCAAAGCGAGAGTCTTGGCATAACCAGTGAGTGCCATTATTGTCCGCCACCATTCGCATTATACCCTTCTCAGGCAACTTTCCACATTCCTGGCGTCGTTACAACTATCAGACTCACGTAATACCCTTTCCCCGTGACTCATGAATCAGCCAGCCTCACTTTGCCTTGTTCACCGCTCCTCTTTCCAGTACTTCCTTGCCCTTATAGCATCTCGCATCACAACCAAAGTGCTGCACCTTCATCTCCTCATATCATCAACTCTCACTATTATACATACCTTGGTTTGGCTCCACGAGACATGACCTTGATATTGTTCTCCAAAGCCATCACACAAGCTGTGATACTACACGCATTTTCTTCCCACGGCCTAAGTGTAATTCTCACCCTACGCGAGATACGAGCCTACGTTAACAACAAATAGCATGCATCTGCTCTTAATCCCACACCACCTTCTATCCTTACACTGAAATACAACGATAGCGCCAGCGGGCGTTTTGGAATAACAACGGGACTGGGACTGGGCTTGCCGCTCGTGCTTGCACTCGCAGGCCTGGTTATCGCGTTCCGCAAGTGGCGACAAGAGGTGCGAGACCTGGATAAAGAGGCCCAGATTATTATAGGGCCAAAGAATCAACCCCGTGGTTCTAGAATTTTGTGCTACGTGGCAATAGGCATGGCGCTGATCTTGTTCAAGCTTTATTGTATTGCCATGCTTTTGGAAAACTCTGTCTGATCTTTTAGGCGGGGATAAGTAAGGACAATGGCGATCTAAGAGAAAGAAACAGTTTGTTCGAGGTTGTTGTACTCAAGGTACCGCTCTGTAGCCCCGGCCCTTCCATCGCTGCCTTGCTTTTTGTTACAAGGACAACTCATGGCCGCACGCACCGCACTAGTACATGCTGTTGCTGCGTGCTTTACGCGGTATAGTGCTAAGCGAATGGCTATCGATTTGGCTGCGCCGCTCATCACAAATGGTCAAGTTTATCCGCCATCTCGTATGAAAGCGCCAACGCGTTATAACCGGGCGATTCAGGTCTCGCCTTGGTATCTAGACTACGCAACTCGTTCAAAGGTCTCGAGAAAAAGGAAATTTCTTTTTGTTTCTACAACTAAGAAACCCAACGTTGGGCCGAGGAACCTGGACTTCAGGCTGTTTTCATACCCCTGTAAGGGGATATCTTGGCTCGCATGCCTGTTCTGAAGTCCGGATTTGGTTTCTCATCTTTGCATCCTCCTAAATCAAAGCCAAAATGCCTCATCTTCAACCCATGGCAGCAGCCATTGCTATCAACCTTCTCGCCCTGGTTCCTCCTTGTGTAGGCGTTGTATGGAACTCGGGTAATGCTACGGCGCCCTTCGAAATCGACGTCATCTTCCCTCGAAATGAGACATACAAGCCTGCTGGAATCTTGCCCATCTCACTGGCTATACAGAACTACACAGCCTTGTGGGCGGCAGGCAACGACTTTTCCTTTTCCTGGCACATCATGCCCTACAGAGACGGCTGGATTCCAGGTGGTATCTCTTACGACCGAGGCGATTTTGAGACCCAACATGCATCTGATGATAACGATACCGCCATCTTCGTTGCCAACACCAATATCACAGAATGGATTCGCCACAAGGATCGCGATGAGCAGTTCAGGCTGCAATGGCACCTCGAGTGGGATTGGGGGGATGAGTGTGATTACAGAGAATCAGTTGTCTTTGGTGGAATCATGTTTTCGGTTGAGACAGAGTGGGAAGCTGAACGGGCGCCTGGGGGGAAAGGGATCGGAAAGAAGCCCAACCTGCTCGACGTTCCCGAGTGTCCTATATTGGGGTCCGTTGTGCTCTTGCGGAACGCCACAGACATTTGCTCACGCATGCTGGACATGGGTAACAATACGGCTGAGGGCACTCCTTGCGCAGTCACAGTTGATGAGGCTCTCGCTAGCAGTATCTCAAGCAAGGCTGCAAGCTCAGCTACAGCGGCTTATCTAGCAACAGCTTCCCCTACTCGCGCGTCAGAGCCAACTGAGACAAATGTTGCCCCCTTCAACAGCCCGGGGCCTTTCGCGTGTATTATACTTGGAGTTATTTCCATGTTATATTGTATGGCGTGACGGAGTTCAATTTGCGGGGAAGCAGTAGTGACTGTCGACCGACCCAAGCGTCCTCGCGATGTAAATGCGGCTCGTATATGCTGAGGGCTTTAATTAACATACATTTTTTATGCGCACTCTAGAGCTGGAGTTAATAGATGGCGGTAATGTCCGGAACTCCGTGTGAGCCTGAAGAGGATATAATACCGCACAACACATGGCTTGTTCGAGCTTCCATCGAATTTATATGTATGACGCGCGTTGTCTATATTGGCGCTCTAGTCACGCCATGATGATTCGTCTACAGGGATTTCCTCAGATGGTTATGGCACAGCATCTCAACAAACTCAATACCGCATAACGCCGGATTCACGGCATCTTCGGACCTACGTGGAGGTCCCATCACCGCTCTACCTAGCTACGCAGATTAAGCTTATTGGACTGACAGGATGCCCCTGCTTCGGAGATGGCCTTGATTCAGCACTGATCGTCATGGCCACCAGCATGACATGATGCACTAGACAATAATGAATAATGAATTGATAAGCATGCCGTTGCAATGAAGTGGGGATTCTATCAACTACCCAGGTCTGGCCAGCGCGGGGAAAAGAGGCCTGGGGAGGATAAATAGATATGGTCATCACTCAACTCAAGTCTTGACCAAGCAGAGTCGCCATGCATTTAACACGAGTGCTTATTGGTTTGTACGGCTTCGTTGCCATCGCGGCAGCTCAATGGCCCCCGGGCATCATCAGGCATTCCGGAAAGACAGCCGGGGAGGAGGTCATATATGATGGAGGTACGCTTCAATCACGTCACCAACCCTGCCCTGCCATCTTGTACTCACGCGTATCAGTCACTATGTACATCAGCAAACCTCGGAAGTCACCCAAGCCCAGCACAGCTGTTCTTTATCTGAGCGATGTCTATGGGCTCCCGTTGTTGGGCAACAGACTGTATTTCTCTCTGTCCATTTGAAGTCCTGAGCTAACATGAAATCTACAGGCTCGTCGACAGCTTTGCCCGTGCGGGATATCTCACCGTCGCACCCGATATTCTCAACGGCGACCCAGCGGACCCGAACGTCGAGTTTAATGGAGAAGATTACTTGAGCAGACATAACCCCGAGAATACCGACCCTATCATTGAAAAGACCATCAAATACATCCGTAACAAGCTCAATATTGAAACCATCGCCGTTACTGGATACTGCTTTGGCGGGAGATATGCATTCCGCTTCCTGGCCGAGGGCAGAGGCGCCGATGTAGGATTCGCAGCTCACCCTACTCTCCTCCAGACCGACGAGGTTCTCGCTATTCAAGGTCCCGCGAGCCTCGCAGCAGCCGGTGAGTAATTAATATCTTGGAAGGATGGAGGTTTGATACTAATCATGATTGCAGAGTTCGATGACCTGCTCAACGCAACCCGTCGATCCGAGATTGAGGCCCTACTTGGTGAGACACGGCAGCCATTCCAGGTCAATTTGTACTCAGGGACAAATCATGGGTTTGGCGTCCGCGCCAACTTGTCTGATCCAGAGCAAAAGTTTGCCAAGGAGGAAGCCTTTTGGCAGGCCGTCCGGTGGTTCGGTGCCGATCTTTAACTTGGCCGCATCACATAGTGGTCAACAGCGATCGACTAGGGTCTCGTTAAAGGAGTACAGTTGCTAGTCTAGCTGCTCAAAAGAGTCTCAAGTTATTGAGAACCATGTCGGATCTTGAAACCAGTGAAATCGACGGAATGGTCGAAACCGGCACTTTCCAACAAGAGTGTATTGGTCCGAGGAACCCGAGTGCTTCCGGATTATGATACCAAAGGCTTGAAACGGGTTGGGCTCATTTGCAACTTGAATCATTATATCTCCAATGTGTACTTGGGCATCCGTGATGGCATATGTGAGAAAGCTGTGGTCCTGTCCGCTTACCATGACAAGCGTTTGTCCATGGCACGTCTCTTTCAGGCGAGAATGGAATTTGAGAGCTTCTCCTGCTTGGTGATAGCCCGGGCGAGCGTAGGGGTTCTCACACGCCGCTTCAAAATCGGAGAATAGGTCAGCCCATGCGTATTTGATCCATGAAGAGGGCGAGCGTAAAGGGTCGTACGAAGTATCAGGGACCTCGTGGCCGAGGAACAAATAGAAGTCCTCTTGACTGATGAATCTGTATGTCGATTTCTGAGACAATGCCAAGTTGCGCCACTCCTCAAACACCGTCTTGGGCCATCGTGGATCTGATGTGTTGCACGTGCTGGCTATGTGATTGATAGTGCCCCAGTGAGTGGCTGGAAAAGACAAGACGTCTTGGGGAAGAAATCTGGCTGATGTGTGGGTATTGTACACTGTCCTCATGACAGTAGTTAAATATTGAGGACTGTAGATGTACTGTGTTTGGGGAATCGAGCTCCAGTCTGGCACCCAGGATGGTAATCCCTCCAGATTCGAATGAGACTCAGTGGCATAAAGCAGACTGAACCCAACTTCGCTAGACCGAAGAAGATATTTGGCGAGGCTGACGTATGTGTCCCTTGTCGACCGCGAATAGTCAGGTAAGAAGCCCTTGACGCCATCTCCCTCCGCCTTTGAGAATAAAGGCAGAAGAGCAAATATCTTGTCTCTTGGATCTGTGGCGAGGCATACCCTTGCTCTGCATAATCTCCGGAACAGCGCTTCAGCAGTAAATCTTTCTTCGGCCTTTGAAACAGTTCGCATCTCAAGGGAAACTGGAATGAGACCAAAGGTGCGAGGAAAGCCGAACCTGGTCAAGTTGTCGAAAACTCTCCAGGGAAGTATCTTTGGTCCACAGATGATGACTGGAAACTTGCCGTTCCTGACCTCCTGAAGAACCCAGACCCGTCTAAACCATGGCCTCCCAAACAGGTTTCTCAAGGCCACCACGTCAGGATCTTGAGATTTCGCAGGGTCGATACACTTGGCTCTTATGGCGCAGGTTGGTAAGAAATTTGCCTTTTCCAGGACCGTCATGGCAAGGTTACTTCTTTCATCTTCTTCTCCAAGGTAGATTGTGATTCCATGCGCCTTCCGATAGATTGTCGCCATGATCTGTACTTGGCTGCTACGCTCAGGAGTATCGCACTGGTTGATGCAAATGGCATCAATCCAGAACACAACGCCTTTCGCAGGGTGACGAAGTCTTTGCAATGCTGAATAGCAGTTCTCTGTGACATTGACCTGCTGGTTGTTGTTACACCTCACCGGCCTTTGTCGTGTTGCGTCACCCCATACATAAGATAGGGCACGGTATTTCGGTGGGTTGCGGAAGGATGCGTGGCTTATGGAAACTTCAATAGGGCTAGATGGAGGACCAGGTTGAATCTCTAGCACCCTTATCTCGTCCTTTGCCAGCGGCCTGTAGCAGTAGCGCTTCCTAGTCTCGCCCTCTTGCAAGGAGGATATAGGCTGCAGTTCAAACGACACCGTCGCATCAGCTGATCGGCTTGAAATCGACGTCGCTTCTTGTTGATTATAGACACTCTGTGTATCATACTCGTCGGGACTCTTGCGCGGCGCAGCCGGGGATTCCCTGAGTGAGACAGTAACCCCTTCTGACAGCCCGTCTTGTGCCCAGGATGCAGGAGCGTAGCTCAGTACTTGTTTCTCAAACTCCTCGTGCATAATAGCTTTTGCTTTGATCATTCCCCTCAGGGACTCGTCTGAATATTGCTTTAATATCACCAAATCTTGAAAGGTAGTCAGCAATCACCTCTTCCAGCCACGCCTTCTCGTGCATTGTGATGAGTCTCAACGCACCCATGACTTGTATAGGGCGAATTTCTCCAATATTGATTACTCGTGAAGACTCGGCTTTTAAGCCAAAGGTCGCTGAGGCTGATGAGGGTCAAAACGCGTGTCGTACATTATGCCACTATGCTATACGGCAAAAGTGTAAAGTACCTTACATTAAGTACCGCGGCAATTGGGTCATATATATAGTATAACACACCCCCCATTTTGCTAGGAATATATTCCGGCGAAATGTTTTCCCGGTTTTTGCCACGTTCTCTCGGGATTCATCTGGCTTTTTTCCTGCCTATGGCGGGGATCGAACCTGCGGCTTTTGGCAAGGCGAATGTTTTTTATGCTACCAATCAGAGGTCTTCAACGGTGGAAGTTACAGGCATTACGCCTCCCTGGGCGTTTTAGCCTCCCGGGCTCATAACTGTCGTACAGAGCGCTGAAGGTTGCCTTGAAGCATCAAAAACGGTGATTGAAAGAGCCTTGTTTTTCTCAAATTGAGGGGATCGCCTAATGCGGTATTTAACGGTCGCGCACGGTCCATATGTCCGGTATGCGCCAGCCAATCAGAGCGCGTTATCGCGCAACAACGCGGGTTATGTAGTGATGACAAGGATGCCCGCATCACAACCTCGCTTCAACGCACTTTAACTAGTCACCGGTGGGTGAATATTCGTATACCGGGAATTCTATATTGTTTAAAGCCATAGTGCGTACGAGAACAATGCTTATTCACATGGGTAGGAGATGGGGGCCAAAATGGAGGCCCACGAGAACAAAGAATGAACAGGTTAATTATGGGCTCGGTCTCGGGGTCTTAGCGTGTGGCTTCAAGTTGAGCCAGTCCACACCATCCTCATAAAGAAATGTGTGACCTCAACAGAGTTGTCAGAAGGGAGATCTCTTTGTTCGAATAGTGGGACTACCTTCTCTCCATGCACAGAAATGCCATGCTATCCTCTTCTCTCGACGTCCCCAGATCTCTCCTTTGATCTCTCTTTCGTCTCCCATTCTACCCGCGCTCTCTTCCTAGAAATTTCTCCAGTAGCCTTCCCAGCCTGTTACACCATGCATTCACCATTCACGGTCACACACGATGATGTAATGCCATCTTCGCGCCCAGACGAGCTTGACACCGCCGCTCCGAGTCCCCATGTCACTATTTCAAGTGCTTCCGCTACCTCCCCTGACCAAGTTCTTCCCAGCTCAAGGTTTCTCGCTATGGGCCGAGCACTTTCAGCATCAACCCCCAAGCCTTACTATATGCCTACTTCCCCTATAAGTCCTATACAGTGTCCCATCTCCTCACGGCCAAATCCTTTCAATGCACCAGCCCCCACTTTAACATCTCACATACTGCCCTCACCTACATCGTTATCCCCCATGTGGTTCTGGGATAAAGCGAGCGAGCAGGTTTCTGCCCACTGCGACGGTCATCAAAACGTGATGCCTCATCTAACACCTTTAGATGTGAGTGACTCACTTTCAGAATCACCAAATAACCTCACCCAGAGCGACAATATCAATCTCTTCGCCTCCGAAAAGGATGAGTTAAGCCCCAGGCTTGCTCCGCCAATGGTCCCACGGCTTTCCAGTATACATCCACGGTGTCTGAGCCCCAAGGATGTGAGCAAGAGACAGCCCTGCTGTTTTACCAATAACTGGATCCTGCGATGGGCATTCTACATCGTTTTGTGCTGCCTCCTTATAGACATTGCCCTGTCCTTCCTCTATTCATGTCAATTACCGTGGCCTAAGGGGTACAGACCGATGGTCACCGAGCTAGATGAGCCCCTAGTCTATGAACACTATCAGGAAACGCACTCCCACCAAACCCCGCTAACATACGATTCCAAGTTTCTTCGACTCCCTCCTGACATGTTAAGAGGCGCCCGAGATTTGATGCGCGATGCATGCCTGCCAGCAAAGGGGGTAGGCGCCATATGGAGTCGAGACAGAGGCCTGGAGATAGATCCAATAGAATATGGGCGCTACGAGGGACGATTAAAAGCAGGGGGGGTCGAATATGGTGGCGTTAATCTACACCATCTCTGTTCAAACGCGAGTGACGCCGTTGGGCGTGCCAACGATGCATTCCGGGACGTCTTGCTGGAAGCCCTGATCATCGGTCCCAGCATAACAGTCCAGAGTGATCTGAGCACTCTCCCCCGGTTTCATGCACACTTGAAGAGCATGAGTGAGCTTCGGCAGCTATTGGAGAATGCGACCCAGCAGCTGGATCAGGTTCTCACCATCGCCCGCCACGTTACTGAAAACGTCACGGAGAGCATGGTTGCGGACAAGACTACCTTTTGGAAAACATCACCTGTCCGTGATTTCAAGGAATACCGGGAGTTCCAACTTCTTTGGAAGACAAAGTACAAGATGGAGGATCTCTTGGGCATCAGGCACAGCCTCATCGTCGTTGGCTCTGCCTTGGAGACCCTGCTTGAGGAACAAGAAAACATTCTCTACCAACAGGGCGAAACCTCGTTGTGGGCACAAGGATGAATTTAGCCAAGCTTGAACCCCGGATGTCTGAACACAGAAGGGGAGGCTGGCATTGTGACGAAGGCTCTGATAACGCTGTGGGGGAGGCTTGGAACGTCAGGGTTTCTACCTTGGGTCAAGAAAAGCCTGGTGAGGGGGCGCGACAAGGCACAGTATTGAGACTGCCCTCCAACAATCTACTTCTTATATGTTCCCTGGCCTGCAATTTCCTTTAACTCTCCTGAGCTTTATTAAAAGTGCATGTGATTATCAACCTAAACTACCCTCAATACCTCTCCATTTTATGATAGAATAGTAATCTTAGAAAGGGGGATGATGCAAGGCAAGCCACCGTTTGCACCTCTCCTATTTCTGCCCCTGTGACTATACGAAAGATAACGGCACATCTTCAATAGGGCACACAGAATCTACGACCATATCCAATGCCCATACAGCGTCCGAATACGGCCGCTCTGCCACCAAAGGGCTGTAGACTTACCAAGCCTTATGATCCAGCCACCATCCCTATTTGACAGGGAAACTGGTAGACTAGCGAGTAGTTTATGTCATGGCTGCCTCCACACTCTTGTCCTTGGCTGATTCCACGCAACGAACAGAGCAGCAATCAGTGAGAGGATAGGCATCGCCACAGGAACCTACTAGGTATTAGTTACGGCCGCTGCGATGATGCCAATGAGACCAACCCGCTACTCTGACAGTTCTCGAAACGCCTCCCTAAAAATGGGACAGCTATTAAAGTCGACGGGATTGAGATACAAGTCGAAGGGGGAGACAAGCGAATCAACCTGTTATTCTGCTTAGTCATGCGGCTCAGCCATGTGCCACCTCAAGGCGTCAGCTACCCTAGACATGGTCAATATTCAACATGTACGAGGGCCCGAATTGAGCAGTTGAGCAGCATTTTCTATTACTGGTCCATGAGCCTCGGAGGTTACTACAGTCCGGATGGGTTGCTTCACATAGGTAGACCTTTCCTAGTGGTGCCAGCGGCATTGAGCACAATTGGGAAAGAGCATCTTATCCCGTTCACTATTGGTGGCAGAGAAAAGGCAATGGATTGGAGAAGTCACCTTGCCCACGCGTTTCATTAGTTCTAACCAGCATAGATATTATCAACAAACTCAAGGATGGGACTAAATGAATTCACAATGCTGCCAATAAAGAAACAAGAAGTAGGCGTTTGGCAGCCAAGATGCAGAAACAGTTCGACAATTAGATGTGTAGGAGGCCAAGATGCTGATGGGTTCGCCTATTCCCCCTAATGCAAAAACACAGCTGACCAGAGACTTGGAATCTCTTAGATAATCCGAGCAAAGAAACTCTATGCCGGCTCGGGTCTATCACTGTGCCTCACTTCGAGACTTTGAAGTCGATACCTAGCTCCATGTGAGTGGTAGTATTTCCGCTTCGGTTTCGTCGCTTAGAGCGCCTTGTAAATTTCATTTAGCCAACGGCCCGACTTCTCAGTGCTCGTCTCCGGTGACCAGCCATATTAGCAGGCGTGAGGATCACATGGGCATGTCACACTGGGTCATGGCCTAGCATTATAGACGGGAGACTAGCTTTGATGAAGAACCGGCCTGGTGTTCAAGATTACGTCTCCTACGGAGGCTTCCCATTGTTGAATTTTGTACTAATATTTGAGGTTAGCCAGGGTGGTTACATAAATTATCACTTGTAGTATTTGTAGATTCTCTAATCGCAGACTTCTATCACCAAGCATCCCTCGAGTTGTAGTGTTGAAGTTTGAGTTTCGCCTACGCAGTGTATTGAGAACAGTGGAGAAAAGCCCAGGAGGCTGACGGGAGGATTTAAAGGCTGGGGAATCTCGTCGGTATCGGAAACTTCCCGGCATTCTGGAAAGACATTGGGCCCGGGACATCCATGATCTGATCAGACCCTTGCCTTGCCATTGTAAGACCGAGCCCCGCTGAGTAAGGGATATAAACCATGAGCCTGTCACTTCTGAGCAGGCGGACGACTTGAAAGGGAAAAGCAGACGGTCACGAGACATTTGACGCAAGCGTCAGGGGCATGCATCTTGGCACCGCGGGCTTGGTTCCGTCATATGCCGACATACGCGAGACTTGGCCTTATATAGTAACGGGCGGACATGGTTCGGGGAGGCGGGGCTTTGTGACTAACGCAGGTCGAAAAAGTGCGTGGTTTTTAAGGAATTTTAGACATTAAGGGTAAAATTAAGTTATTCTAGTTCTGTCTAAGCCTCAGTCCGGTATGTCCTTAGGCGGATCGGATCCAGTGTTCCACGACGGCCTGAATCACGTCGCTGTTCTTCTCCATAAACATCATGTGCCCGTTGCCGCGAATGCCAGCCTCTCCAAGCTCAAGGTGCTGAGTCTTGGAGCAGCCAGCCTGACGAAGGAAGTCGGCGGTGCAGTAGTCGTAGGGCATGTGGTAGGAAGACTCGGCAGTGAGGATCAGGATGGGCTTGCTCTGCAGGTTGACCAGGCGACGAGGCGCAGGCTGCTTGGCCTGAAGAACGCACTCGACAAAGTCGTCACCTCGGCTGGTCTGGACCTCTTGAACCAGGTCGGTGGCAGGGTTAGAGACGGAGGGGCTGTAGGTGAGGGGGATGTCGGTCAGACCCCAAGCGCGGGAAGCCCTGGTGCTGAAGACGGCGTCCCGGAAGGGGGGACCGGTGGGCTCGAGAAGAACAAGGCCCTTGGTGAGTCTGGGATGAGCATCCGCGATGAGAATGGGCATAATACCACCCTGGCTGTGGCCGACAAGGATGACGGGTCTGCCAATCTTGTCCAGGAGAGCAGCGCCAGCATCCTGGACAGTCGACTGCTGGTAGGTGGCGTTGTTGATGAACTGAACGTTGGACACGTAGAAAGTGTCAAAGACGGGGTCACCCCTCATTCCAGTTCCAGGCCACTGGGTGTGCTTGGAGGCCTGGGGCCAGAGGTTGAAGTTCTTGCCCGCAGTGAAGCGCTGCTCGATGATCTCGGCCGAGTAGGTCGAGGGCTTCGCAGCGCCGGCGGCGGGCATCCAGGCTGATCGGCCTCGGAAGGTCTGGTCAATGATGTAGACCTCATATCCTTGGCTGATGAACTGGGATGCCCAACCACGGCCACCATCAGGCTTGTTGAGGAAGTTCTAGTTGCATGTTAGCTTATGTGACCTATCACAGAGGATCCATAACTCACGCTGCCTGTCTGGCCCTGGCCGTGGATAAAGACGATGGGCGTTCGTTGCCGGACGCCACCCGCCGGGATCAGCTTCTCGACATACATCTGATCACGGAAGATCTGCCCGCCCGCTCCATCATCAGCGTAGCCTCCACCTACGTAAAAGTAGGAGCGGATGGAGGCGACCTCGCCCTGGGCGCTGCCATGATGGCCGGAAGGGGTAGCAACACAGTGGTTGACTGCGGCGACCGCAATGGCAAACAGAGTGGTGAAACGCATGGCTGGCGAGGCGATCAAGATCTGGAACCCGAGAACGTGGCAATGGGACGAAAATGGATTGAAAAAAGGATGATCCCAACGGAGATGCAGGAGAACCTAGAGAGGGAGGGGGTCGTGACTGGCTGAGCTACACGGGCGAGCCTTGTATTTGTCTCTGGCCGAAAGGCCGGTGGTCACACCAGAAGATTCAGGGGCGGTGGATTGCTCGGTGGCAGTATTTCCGCCTTGGGTCCTCTGGTCGTCACCCATCCCCTTGCTAGTCAAGGGGAGTATCTCTCGATTAACCCTAGCGTGCCGACCTCTTGACCCGAAGGGAATAACGGCCCCATCCTTCTCGAATGGTAAATAGAGGGTTTACACGAGCTCACCCGTGACCCCTGCCCTGAGGCCACCCATGCTCTATATTTACTTTATTTTTAGTAGAGTAAATATAGGTTAGGTTACCTATGCCTTAAATAAATCTAATTAATTAAAAATAAATAAAAATAAAGCATAAATAGCCTAAATTTATCTCTATAATTAAGTATAATAAATTTCTTATATAATATCTTATTATATTCCTTTTCTAATTTATATATTATTAATATATTAATATAAATCTTATTATCTTAAGTCTTAAGACTTTTTTATTAAATTAAGATAACTTAAATTTTAAATTAAATAATAATAATAATATTTAAATTAATTAAATTTTAAATTTAAGTTTATTTAATAATAATATTTATTAAAAAAAGCTTTTAATATAATAAAATATTAATAAATAAATTATATATTAATTAATTACTTTATAAATTAAATCTCTTAATATTAAAAAAAGTTTTTTTATATTAATTTTATTAAATCTAATATAATTAAGGTATTTTAAAATAAAATTAAAAGTAATTATTATTATAATAATAATATATATTTTAATAATTCTTAATTAATTATTTATAATAAAAAAAGGGGTTATTTATATTATTTTTATAAATAGTCTTATTAAAAATTAAAAGAAAAATAATATTAAGAAAATAAGTAATTATTATATATTAATTATTTATTAATTATATATTAATTATTTATTAATTATATATTAATTATTTATTAATTAGATTTAATATTATTTTTATTAAAGTTATTTATTTTATTTTTTTTTTTTAGTTTTTTTTAATTTTATTATTATATATATTTATAAATATTAATATACTAAGGTTAAGGTTTATAATTTATTTATTAATTATATATTAATTTTATTAATAATTCTTAATTAGGCCTAAGTTATCTTTATAAATTATAAGGCCTTATATACTTATAGTAATTATTTTTTATTAATTTATAAATTAATTTTAAAATAATATATAATTAAGATATAATAAGTAATATTATTTATATATTAATTATATATTAATTAAATAATCTTAAGTTAATAATATATAAGCCTTAGTCTTTTATTAATATTTTAAGGCTTAAAATAATTATTATTTTATTATAATATTATTTTAATTTCTTTTTTTAATAAAAGTAATTTATTATATAATTAGCCCTTATATAATTAAGATACTTAAGTAAATTAAAATAAGACTTAAATTTTATTATATTATTAATTAAATTATTTATTAAAAATAAATTTATAATATATAAAGTTAATTTATATATAATATATTAATTAATAATCTTAGGATATATTTATTAAGATATTAATATTAATAATATAATTATAATAAGCTATAATATTATTTTTAAAGCCTTTATTTTAATTAACCTAATTATACCTTATTTTATTATTTTATTTTATAATATATATTTATATTTATTATTATTGCCCTTAAAGCCACTTAATAATATTCTTAAGGAGCTATAAATAACCTTAGAAAAACTTAAGAGGGCATTAATTACCCTAAGTATATTTATTAATATATTATTAATATATTTATTAATTTCCCTTAGACCTTTAACTTTGCTTTAAGCCTATTTAATAGCTCTTAGATTATTATAATAAGAGATACTTAGTAAACCTTTATCTAAGCCTTATAAATAATAGCTTTTTATAATAGCTTTTTTAATATTAAAGAGCTATATATTTCCCTTTAAGAGTCTCTTAGCTTAATACTTATTATAAATACCTATAAAATTATTATAATAATCTTAATAAAATAAGTAATATTAATATATAATTAATATATAAGCTAATTTATATAATATATTTATATCTTTTATAATAATAATATTAATTTTCTTATTATTTTATTTTATAAAAAGTAAATTTAAATATTTTAAGAGCTAGGCTTTTAAGCTCTTTAAATAAATATAAACTTTAAGTATATTATAAGTAAAACTAATTATAAGGTTATCTAGGGCTAATATAATATTAAGAGCTATATTAATATTTTTTCTTATTAATCTATTAATTATATATAAATTAATTCTTTTTAAATATTTTTATTTTATAAGCTATTATTAACTCTTAGTTTATTATAGCTTATATATTTATATTTTTAATTATCTTTAAATACTTATAAAAAAAGCTATTTATTAATATTAAATAATAATATATTTATTAAAAAGAGATTTATAATATAATAATTAATTAAGATTTTAAATATATTAATAATATATATTAATATATAAATAATATATTATAAACTTATTTATCTTAAGTCTTAGCTAATATTTCTTAATTAAGGTTAACTTATATTATTTATCTTAATAAGATTAAGTTAAAAGGTATATATAGCTATATATAATATATTTTTAATAAGGCTATAATAAGTTATTTATATATTAATAATATATTAATTAATTATAATAAAATAAGTTTATTATAAGATTAATAATAAAGAGACTTATTATAATTTCTTATTTAAGTAAATAATATCTCTTACTTATATTAACTTAAGGAGTACTTATTATAAAATATATTTATTATTAAAAATAAATAAATTAATTTATTAATAATATATTAATATTTTCTTATTATATAAATTACTTAATTTTTTTTTATTAAATTAAATATAAAAAATAGCTTATAATTATTATTAGTTTTAATATAATATATTTATTTATAATAATTATATAATAAGATACCTATACTTCTTATATTAATTATATAAAGTAACTCTATAAGGTATTATATTAAGCTAATAAATAGTATATAATATTATTAAAGGTAATCTTTATATTAATTATATTAATATATAAATAATTTATTAATTACTTACTTATAATATTAAGAATTAAAGGTTTAATATTAATAAGGTAACTTAATAAGGCATAGTAATATACTATAGTATGCTATTAGGCTATATTAATACCTTATTATAAGGCTATTATTAGTATAATAACTAGTAATAAAATAAGTATTAATAGCTATATATTAACTATATATTAATATATTAAGGTTATAAAATTTATTAAGAGAGTTATAGAAAAGGTAATTATAATAGCCTAGCTACTTATAGACCCCTTAAACGCTTATTTATATTTACTTAATATCTCTCTTTTTATTACTACTTAACTTAATAAAGGCATTATTAGTAATATTATTTAAAGTTTTATTATAAGTATAAATTCTTAATATATAAATTATATATTAACCCTTTTTATAATAAAAGTCTATTCTTAAGGGCATTATAGCCTATTATAATACTAGCTATAAAGTAACTAAGGCTAGAATTATAGCTTAAAAAAGCTAAGATTAAATAAAAAAAAGCATAAATTAGGCGCATAGAATTAGAATTATAGCTATAATAAGTAAGAGACTAAGTAATATTTATTTATAATTAATATATAAATTATTATTTATAAGTAATTAATTAAAATATAATTCTTTTTTTTATTAAGGCTAAAGGAAATTTTTATTTTAAGTATTAAGATATATTATTAATATATTAAATCTTCTTAATATTAACCTTTTTATTTTTATTATCTTTATTAATAGCCTTAGTAAAAATATATTACTTAATATATTAAGACTAGATATTATATTAATTAATAAGTTTTAAGAGAGGATATTTTATTAATAAATTAATAATAAATTAATAAAATAAAAAAAGAAAACTTATTATTAATATTATTATTAATATAAGAGCTATAAAGCTCTTTAGGCTTATACCTAAGATTAAACTCTACCTTTATCTTTTTACCTTATAGCTAAGTAAATATTAATTAATATATTAATAATATATAAATAAAACTTATATCTCTCTTCTTAAACCTAGGGCTATTCTTAGTATAAATAAAAACTTTAAGCTCCTTTATAATATAAATAACTTTCTTAGGCTCCTTAGACTTAGTAATTTAAAAAAGATAAATTAATATATTATTAATATATTAAAGAGTCTAACTTATATAAGAGAACTTAATTAAAATAGTAAGAATAAGGGTATTAAAATTAATATTACCTTAGAGAATAACTAAGTAATTATTATAAAAGGCTAATATTATATTAATATTAATATATTATTAATATATAAGAAAAACTTACCTTAAATTATAATAAGATACTAAGTATTATTATTACCTTAGATAATCTTTTTAATAATAATATAATAAAGACCTTTAATATAAGTCTTTAAGTTTTAAGAAAATATTTTATTATTTTAAAAAGAGTTAATATATTAATAATATATATATATAATATAATACTTATATTTTTATAAAGACCTTTATTATTAGTAATCTTAGGTATTTAATAAAAGACTTTATCTTAAGAAATAATTACTTTATTAATATCTTAATATATATAAGAATTAATATATTAATAATTTATAAATAAAACTTATATTATAATTAAACTAAGTATTATTTACTTAGTATTTATTAACTTTATTTTTAATATATTTAATATATATTAGGTATTAATTAAGGGTATTAAAATTAAAATAAGATATAATAGCTAATTAATATATAAATTAATATAAAATAAAAAAGATTAAAGATAAATTAATATATTAACTTAAAAAAAAATAAAGAGATTAAGGATAATTAATATATAAATTTAAAGAAATAATAAAAAGATCTAAAGGTAATTAATATATAAATTATAAGAAATTATTAATCTTAGGCATAAAAATAAAATAAGTTAATATATTAATTTATTTATTATTAATATATTAATTAATTAATAAGGCATTAATATATAATAAAAGAAGAATAAAAAA